>PVIC010002986.1:0-72482 GCA_004025085.1 Thryonomys swinderianus
TGGGGAGGAGCAGGGCAGAGACAGGCTCACTTGAAGGCCAGCCACGCTGTTCGTGAGACCACCTGGTGCAGAGACAACCCACCCTTCAAGTCAGGGCATAACTCCTTTTGGTTCCAAAGAATTACAGACTTGTTTCCCAGGCACACTGAACCCCTGTGGTTACTGCTTATGTTTTCAGATCCATGGGTCAGATCACACGCTGTGAAGCACAAGAACGGAAAATCCACGCTGAATTTAACTTTACATGTTTAATCTATGACAAACAGTTGTCCTCGTCAAAATCTAGGGAGTCTGTACTTTCTCTATGATCTCCTTTTTTGTCTTTTTCAGTTATCACTGAAACAGTAACCACAAGACTTACATCCTTACCACCAAGTAAGTGAAGCCTCTTCCCACAGGTGGGGTGCAAAGACCCCACACCAAGGGGTGTGAGGGAAGACACTCTCCATTGAGTAAATCCACAATGTGGGGCTTGTTTTTTGTTGACAGCGATACTGACATTAATTTATAGACCACAGAGTCTACCATTTGGAGCTTGTGATCCACGGGTGGCTCGTGTAGTTGTAGAGTGTACAGCCATTGCTGTGGCCTAATGTTAGAACATTTCCACCCTCCAAAAACCCCTGCTGATGTTAGAAGCCTCTGGACTTCTACCCCATACATCAACAGCCACCAGATTCACGAATTCACTTCCTCTCTTGATGTGTCTAACCCAGACACTAAAATACCAGACTCCTATCCACACCGAGCACAGAGCAGCTCAGCATGTGTTAAGCTTTCCCTCCACTCCACCTTGTGGCAGGGGCTCCTCAGGCTTAGTGGGTTCTGGAGTGGATTTTTAAGTCTCCAAAACTACCTCTGCACCTCTCAGGAAGCCTGGTAACCAGGAGCATAGACCATCAACAAGCGAGTCTGAGTGGTGGGAGATAGCCAGATGAGCCCCAGGGGTTCCACAAGGCCCTCCAACCTCTCTAGTGGCTGTTCATCCAGGCCCTTACCAGGCATTTACAGACAACAAGCCCATCCCAGGGGTCTGGGTTCAAGGGCTCTTTGTCGCTCTGCTTCTGCATCTCTGTTCCTTTTGTGCATGCTTGCTGTGCTCCCCCCCGGGGCGTCCCTTACATCAGTACAAAATCCACCCCAGACAGGCTACCCCATGGTAGCTGCCGTGCTGTGCAGAAGTGGGAGAGGGACCCCAGTCAGGGGGGCCTGGGAGAAGCCAGGGGACGAGGGGTGTCATGACCTGACTCCACCCTGAACTGTCATCTGATTTTGGTTCTGGCAGAAGGGGGGACCAGCAATGGCTATGCCAAAACAGGCTCCCTTGGCGGAGGGGGCCGGCTGGAGAAGCAAAGCCTGACCCACGGCAGCGGCAGCTACACAAACTCCAGTGAGTACCTGTCAGGGCGAGGGGCCAGGGCACCGAGACAGGCAGGCCTGGTCCTGAATCAGTGTGGGGACTGCCCATTACAGCTGCTTGTCTTTATACCAAATGTCCCAGTAGTTCTCTCAATCCAGGTACCTTCCTGTAGGAGCCAAACAGCAGGCACACAGCTCATCACTCATGTCCTGGCATCGGGGCACTAGATTCTCACAGGATATGAACCCTACTGTGAACTGGGAATGCACAGGACTTAGGTGCATGAGAACTAACCTCCAAACTACTGCTTTCTGTGGAAATGTTGTCTTCCATGGAACCAGACCCCTCATGCCAAAAGCTCCGGGATCACTGGCTAAATGATACATGGCCCAGCAAGGGTGGGACCTTTGAACCCCACTTAAGCTGGGGTAGATTTTCATTCAGTCCCCATGTAAGTAATCATCATTAATTAGGAAGTCCCCTTGGGCAGGAAGGCCCCAGCATTATCTTGTAAGAAAGAGTGTGGCTGCTTAACGGTGACATTTTGAATTAACAACAACAGAGAACTAACTTTCGGTTCCAGTGCTCAGAGACCCCAGTAACATGTAACCCCACCGGGCAAACGTCCGACACAGATCTACTGCTGCCTATTGAACCTCCTTGCAAACAAAACAAAACAGAGCAAAGGAAGGAAAATAACACCCCGTCAAGGATACATATGTAACCCTGCAGCCACTTCAGATCCTCATAATGAAAACTCAAGGAAAGCACTGGCCCAACCCATCCAGGCCCACCAAGCAGTGTCCTAGGACGCAGTGTCTGTCCTTGGGGAAATCCTGCCACACATACATACAAGAGGGGCCTCCTGCCTTTCTGTGTCTGCTCAGGAAAAGCAGCAGCAGTGATGCCTGGCCCCGCAGAGCTCCCTAGTTAGCTTCCCCCAAGTGTTGGTTATCATGGCCGGATTTGAGGGCCACGAGGCTCTACCTCCCACCCCTTTGCAGGCGGAAGCTTACGGGGCAACACCTCCACATCTAGCTACCGGAGGGCTCCCTCACCGGCCTCCACCTTGCCCAACTCGCCAGGCTCAACCTTCGAAAGGAAAATCCACGTTTCCCGCCATGGAATGTACGAAGGTACCTACCCTGTCCCCACGTGGCTCCACTTGCCCTGATGCTTGCCGGCTGGCATCTGGCTTCACCTCACCCTCATTCTTTTATAGACTCACATTACTCAAGGATTCTGTGCTTCTTCTATCCCACGCAAATTCAGCCACTCTCTGCACTGTGTTTTCTTCAAACACCTCCTAGACATTTATCACTGGGTGGAGGGAGGGCCTCGGTGGTGCTGGGACGACTTGGACTTGGATCTTGTCTTAAGGGAACCAGAGTCTGATAGAAAAATTAAAATGACAGATAAAAAAAACTATCCTTAGCTGGGTGTGGTGGCACACACTCTGGGAGGCTGGGGCAGAAGGACTGAATGTTGGAGCTAGGCCTGGGAAAGTCATTTCTTAGCAAGACCCTGTCTCAAAAAAAAAAAAAAATTCCAAAGGGGCTCAGGAAAGTCAGTGTGAAAGCCTGAGTTTAATCAGCTGTACAGGAGAGAGGAAAAAAAAGCTACAGTGTAGAGTAGATGAGATGACCATTTTTAACTGAGGAAACCATGAGAAAACATGGCAGAGATGACATCTGAACCCAAGCAGGTCGGCTTCGAGTGCAGATTGTTGATGTCCAACAGGGCAGACACAGGGCAACCAGCAAGGGTCAGCTGCATGGAAGGCCAGGCAGGATAGCCAGGGCTCCTGCTGGAAGCAGCAGTGGCCTGTATGTGAAAAGGGACTGGAGAGGGCTGGGTGCAGCTCTGCGGAAGCACATGGGGGCCCTAGATCCTAGAAACCAAAGACAGAGTGGGCCTGGAGGACCCCAGGTCGGGGACAGGTCCACCACCAAAGACATAGGAAGCTGAGGTTTCCCTGACACAGGCTGGGCTCATAGTGGAGCCAATGACTAAAGACTAAAGACTTGGCTTGAAAGAGTTAAGTTTCTTTGTCCTGAAATTGAGCCACTTGCACAGCTCTCAGGAGGGGTCATGAGCAGCGGTGGAGATGTGGAACTTGTACTTGGGGAGAAAGTTCCAGTGAGCACTGAGTTTGGAGTGGTTCACATGGGGATGCTGTGGACAAGGAGACAGTGATGTTTGCCCAGAAAGAAAGTGTCAAAGCAGGAGGGAGCAAAGAAAGAGAAAACTGGGGGCAAAAGGAGAAAGGAAGCCCTTAGAAAAAAGAGAAAAGGAGGAGTTGTCAAGGATGGGGAGGCCAGGAACACAGGATAGCCTTGAAGAACTGCTCAGGGTGGAGAAGTGGTCATGGAAGGCACCTGGGTCCCATGACTAAGGGCATCGGGCCCGGGCTGTGCAGGAGTAGTTCTAGTGGGAAGTGGGCCAGCCAGACAGAAAACAAGTGTGGCAGGGAGAGGAGATGGGTACTAGTGACAGAGAGGGTTGCCTGCTGGTGCAAGAGCCATCCGGGAGCCCAAGAGCCATCTGGGAGCCCAAGACCCAGTGGGGTGACTTTCATCACATTGTGCTATGACCCTCCTTCTCCAGCCCCTTCCCTTTCCTCTCCTTCTGCTTTTCCTTCTTCTGTATTCCTCTTCTTCTTCCTCCTCCTCCTCCTCTTGTTCATCTTCTTGTTCTTCTTCCTCCTCCTCTTCCTCCCCCGCCTCTCCTTCTCCTCCTCTTCATCTTCCTCCTCCTCCTTCTTCCGCTGACCTATGTCCCCAGCCCTCCATGGTGCTTACCTATGGTTGGCCTGAGCAGGGTTCATACCTCTATTTTAACAGGTTCTACTTTAAAAAAACAAGCACCCCAAGGCCAGAGAACTGTTCCAAGTCTTGAGCCTGGTTCATTCCGATTGCTGCTCCTCCCCTCCTGAAATGCCTCTGGCTGTGGGGTCAGGAAGGAGGGGCTGGAGTGGCCACGCTCTGGTAAGCTGATAGGCCCAAGAGCCAGTGCTAAGTGTGTCCTCCTCTTCTCCAGGGAGCTCCAGTGGCAACTCTTCCCCAGAGTACCCTCGGAAGGAGTTTGGTATGTTCTCTCCTGTTCTTTAAAAACTATGGAAATGCCGGGCAGGAAACTTCATGAGCACGTGCGGGAGACAATCTCTGCCTACTCATTGTCCTTGTCCTCTCAAATAGCCTCGTCTGCCATATTAATTCGCTGTCACAAGCAGTTACTCCCAACACTGGTAAAGGGCAAGCTGCTTACACAGGACTCGGTGGGTGGGCAGACACACCAGTCAGACCAGGCCCAGCTGCCGGGTTCCTCCTTCTGTATGAGGCACAGGGACCCACCAGCAGAGGGCGCAGCAGTTATCAAACAACAGACCAACACTCCAGTGGCTGGGCCCTAGCTCTCCTGGAAGAGCAGGCCGCAGCACCATTGGCACCTCTGCATTTGGGTGACTAAGTGGACATCCTGCTGCACTGGAGTGTGCAAAGCACTTGCTGCCTTCAGCTGTGTGGTCTTTGTCCACTGAGCATCTGTATGGACCAGCGCTTGGATAGATTTACACACAACAGGAAAATACAGCCCAAGTATTTACCTTTGTGTCAGAAATATTCAGTGTGCTTCTTATAGATGCCTGAAACTACATTTGTCTTTTTCTCAGCATCTTCTGCAACCAGAGGGCGGAGCCAAACCCGAGGTGAGCTTGTCTCCCAGCTCAGTTCAGTCCCTTCAGGTAGCGAGCCTTTTGGGCTGGTAATAGGCGTCAGCCTCAAGCCAGGAAAGGTGAGGTGCATGAAAAGCAAGCCAGGCTCAAGTCTGCTGCCAGCACACGGCTGCGGCTGGGCTTCTCATGCCTGTGGGGCCGCGGAGACAGCGAGGAGGCCTGGTCTTGGCACTGTGAAGTCAACAGCAGCGGTGGACTGGTCCCTCTTGAGAGTCACACAGCCTCCTCGCCCAGCCTGAGACTTCAGCAGGCCTTGGGCACCAGCAGTGGACAGGGCGGGTGAGGAAGGATACGTCCCTTTGGTTGGCAGCTTTCCACTGAGGACCCTGATGTTTCCCGCTTCTGGGACACGCATCTCAGAACAGCTCAAAGCTGCTCGGGGTTCAGGGTTGGGAGCATAGCCCAGCTCCTCCACTTATGGCTGTGTGTCTCTTTCTTTGTACAGAGAGTGAAATTCGAGTTCGCTTGCAGAGTGCGTCGCCATCTACCAGATGTAAGTGGCCAACTGCTCACTGTAAAGAGCAGGAAGCTTTGAAATCAAACCACATATGAATGCTGTGTACTAATTACAGGCTAGTGCTATGCATATATGTGTGTGTGTATATATGTATGTGTTCCATGTCATGCATTCACTCATAAAGCTCCTGTGAGAGTCTCCCGTGAGTCAGCTCTGTGCTGGGAGCTGGGTTTGGCTGTATGTCCTTCCTGCTTAGCAGTTCGGAGACCAGCATCACAGCTCAGTGTGGTGAAGCTGTGGGGAGGAGCAGCTCCACACCAGCCCAGGCCCAGAACGCCTTCTTGGGTCAGGCGCCCCCTACAGGGTGGTCTAAGTTAGGGTCCCAGGAGGGAGCTAGGGTGGGAATCTGAGGACGTAATGGGAGAGTTCAGATTGGATAGACTGAAGTGGACTGTGAAGGCTTCAGCTGTGTCTCCAAGGTCAAAGAGTCCCTAGCCTCTATGCACTGGATATTAGATTTTTGTTGCCTTGTTAGAGGTTACTTGGTAACACTTTGAAAAGCCTAACCTTTAGGCTGGGAACCAAGTACGCAGAGTAGTAGGTTGAACCAGATCAGGTTGGTGGCTCTGGTACAAGCAGGAGCTCACCTCACCCACAGAACTCAGCTCTAGGTGGGACCTGGGCCTGAGTCCTCCCAGGCTCGAGCTCTCAGGGGCCTCTGGAAGGAGCCTGGGGCCCCCAGCATGTGCTGTCTGCCAGCCTGCTGGATCCTTCCTGTCTGCAGCCCTTGTATGGTGCTTCCCTCCTGTCGTGTTTTCCTCCCTGGGATGAGGTACAAAGGAGCTCATTCCCTAGTTCAATGTGCTATACACAGTATCAGCTGGATGAACTTGAACTTAAGTCACATCTGAATGCAGCACAATATTCAGGATTTAGGGCCGCAAACTCCTCCAAGAGTCCCTGCCTGCATGGCCAGGCCACAACATCCGAGGCTTCCTGTGTGGAGACTGAGATTGCCACCTAGTCTTCTCACTGCCAGACCAAGTTACAGCCACGAAACCATCTCTGTGATCTCTGTTTGGCTTCTTGTGTGAGGTATTATACTTATGAGGCTGTTAATATTACAATGATCATGATGACAAGTGCCACAATTGGCAATTATAAAGCTTATCCAAAGTGCCCAATGTGGGAAGCAGATGGCATACTCCACAGTACTCAGAATGACGTGGACCCTCCCCTGGCCTCAGCTCCCTCAGGAGAGAGTCCAGGGCCTCATGGGAAAGTCTGGGGATTCCTCCACAGGGACGGAGTTGGACGAAGTCAAGCGTTTGCTCAAGGGTAGCCGATCTGCAAGCGCCAGTCCCACCCGGAACTCGTCCAACACACTCCCCATCCCCAAGAAGGGCACCGTGGAGACCAGAGTGGTGACTGCAAGCTCCCAGTCAGGTAAAGCCCAGACCCAGGCCCCTGCAGGGCAGGAGGAAGGGGGAAGACTGACCCAGGCTGGTAGTTCAGCCCTGGACTCCTTCCAGGCTTTGCCAGAGATGTCTAGAGGTGAGGAGAATGGCGAACCCCAAGACAAGGTTAATCCATTTTCTCTGCATTGTGAAGATGAAGGTCCTCTTACCCATGTAGACCACCTCACAGCATGCTGAGGGCAGCTCCTTAGCCTAGAGCTTCTCCTCCACGGGGACTGGAAGTCGGGTATGGTAGCCGGGCTCCCCACAGGAAGAGCGCTGGGGAAGCTGCAGTGTTCTCGCTTGTTCTCTGATGCATAGTCACTGCTTTCCCTCGGTGCCTGGCAGTGGACAAGACAGACGCACTCACTGTCCTCTTGGTACTGCGGCCTGTGGGAAGCCAAACAGGAAACCAAGAGGTTCCAGCCAAGTAATATGAGAGGTATTCAGCACCCATGTGTCGAGAGCTTACCGAGTGCAAAGGAGGTTCTGTGGGTGCAGGGAGATGAGTCAGTAGAGCCTTGGAGGAGGAGGAGAAGACTGAGTGAGCACTGATGTGCAGCATGCCCAGGAGACACTGACAGCTCTGCCCCTGCTTGTGCTTTTCCTTGAACCAAGCCTTGAGGGGCTTCATCACCTGGATGGAGCGAGTAGGCAGAAGTGGCATCAGATTTGAAGAAGCACAGGAAGCCCTTGAGGGCAGAGCACCATTTGGGTAGGGGGTGGCACCAGGGTAGCATGCAGTGTGGCCTCAGACCTGCAGGCTGTCCTGCTGGACCCTCCCACATGTCTGGAACTCTACCAGAGTTTTGCTTTGGGAGCTCATTTACTGGTCCCAAGGAGCTGCTCTTTGGTATCTTTGAAGGTGGAGGAGCCGACATAGGTGGGGCAGCCCCCCAGCAGACGATGGGGGGAGCTTAGTCAACTTGGAATTTCACCAAGAGCTAGCAAGAATTTCTAATCCCAGAGATCTTCACCAGCTTTGATATTCAGGCAGGACTGGGCTGCCTGGCCGCTCTGGCTGGGGGAGCTGCTGGGATCTGGGATCTTTAGGTTTCAAACCAGGAAAGTCCCTGGAAGACGAGCCTTTAAGTTCCCCCTGCAGGGAGCTGTGGACCATCTCTCTTTCTGTTCCCAGTGTTGGGTACCTACGACAGCACGATCCTGGATGCCAACCTGCCCTCCCACGTGTGGTCCTCCACCCTGCCTGCGGGATCCTCCATGGGCACCTATCATAACAATATGACAGCCCAGAGCTCATCCCTGCTCAACACCAATGCATACTCGGCAGGGTCAGGTAGGTGGCACACTGGAGTCCTGCCTCCACATTGTCAGGGGCACCATCCCCTGCCCCAGAGCATTTGGCACAAAGGGGCAAATGGAGAGGTTTTCTACAACCAAACCTGCCAAAAGCGTCCCTCTGGAATGTTAGGTCAATATTGTCTAGGAGTTTCTGCCAGTGGGTATCCTACAGAGAGGTATATAGTAGAGGGCATCAGGAAAAGAACTGAGGGCACACTGCAAAGACATCAGGGCTCTGTGTGTGAATTCACTGTGGGGCCGTGGAGAAGAAGCTCAACTCCCTCCTCTAACAAGCGCGCCTTCCGTGGACACACTGTCCGCTAAGGACTGAAGAGCGTCTGTCGGCCGGAACCCAGCACACACCACAGCCTGTTTGCTTCTCTGCGGCCAGGAGACAGAACCGAGCATTAAATGTCTCCAAAAAATGAAAATGTAACCACATGTTAAAACCCAATCTTGGCATTTCTTCTGGGTATTGGCACCCCTTTCACCTCTTCTCTTCCCTGCAGTCTTTGGAGTCCCTAACAACTTGGCTCCCTGTTCCACAACCCTGCAGCCTGGACTCAGCTCCTGCTCCTCAGGTCAGTGTCACTGCCCTGAGCCACCTTTTCTGCACTGCTGGCTTCAAAGATGCGGAGCCTCTTCCGAGGGAGGAAGTTCAGTGGTTTCTAGAAATGTCCTCTGCCCGCAAGCGAGCAGGAAGGACTTTGCTGTGCACTCTGTGGCCAAGGCCAAGGCCATGGTGCCATTAGGAGCCCCAGTAAGACACACCCAGGCTCACAGGAAGCCCCAGGGAGAGACCTGGGCCCTCCAACAAGCCTGTTCTGTCCTGGCCCCTTTCTTTTCTAGGAGTCAGGGAGATGGAAATAAAGGGGCATAGAGAGTCATAGCTTAAGGCGTTTTTGAGGTGAAAAGCATCAGCTCAGAAAGATTTTGTTTCAGATCTTTATATAAATGCAGTAGTTCCTTGGAGTACTACATAAGGGAGAATAAGGGTACTGTTTAGCTTCCAAGGTAAACATATAGCTTTTTAAAAGAAATATTTATTCAATGTTTTCACAGAAAATAGTCCATAGGAAAAATTATTAGACATGTCTTTTTAAACATCTACTTTTTTTCTGTGATAGGGCAGCTAATAAATACAATGACACGGGACTACATTGTCTTCCTGGCTGGTGTCACTGCAATTGCACATTTAGCGATCAGATTTCCAGTGCCTCCAGTTCACTAGAGTCCCAGCAAACCCAGACAGGCCTGGCTTTGGGCTTGCTGTTTTCCACCTTCACCATTGTTTCGCTAGGTTCAGGGGGCCGGGGTTCAGGGGCTCTGGGAGCTAGCGCCTGTGCTCTGGTGCTCACTTCCTCGTCCTCCTCAGTGTTTGGGATGCAGAACAACCTGGCCCCCAGTTCAACTGTCCTGTCCCACAGCACGGCCACCACTTCCACAGGTCAGTTGCCTGGGTTTAGCTTTGGGGCTGGGAAGTGACACATCCTCGACACTATGACTCTCAGTATCCTTTTCGGCAGCTCAGTTAGAAGGACTAAAAGGCCCCTGAAAAGCGATGGGCCTTTCCCCAAAACAGGCCCTTCCCCCAACCCAGAGCTGGCACCCTTGACCCTCTACTGGGCACATGCAAGTTAACACGCAGGCGAGTTTGTTCCCAAGGGCTTCTGTGCCTAGGGCATGTCACCCACATGTCCTCGTGGGTCCCGCTACCCCCGGGCAGCCTGGTGCTCCCTCCAGCACACTACCCACTCCTGCACAGCCCACTGTCACTGCAGATCAGCCTGCCGGCTGGTTTCATGGTGAAGCTGTGCAAAGATGGAAGCTGAGGTAGGGACAGACAAGGGCAGAGCCTTGGCCTTTGCCTTCCACCTGCTGACTGTGCAGCTGGAGAAGAAAGTTTAACACCCATGACACAGTGACAAGGGTGAAGCCATACACTGTGCAGGGTGAAAATGCAGAAAGAGGGAGGACACAAGGTGTGAGAGGACTTCCTGGAGGAGGCGGCTTCTGGAATAGTTCTAGAAGGACGGGCACGATTACACCAAGAATGTCCCTCCAGGCCCTCCTCACTGCCCCAGGCCCATGGGCCGCCTCTTGCCTGGCAAGGCAACTTCTGCCAGGGCTGGTTCAGCTGCCCAGAGCTGCAGGATCCTCCTCTATGCCTTGAGCTCACTCATGCTTCTTCCCCTGCAGCATACAGTGTGAAGAAAAATATGTCCCAGAGCCCTGCCACTGTGAGCACCGGTGTGGCCACCACCTCTACGAGTGAGTGCTGCCCTCTTCTTGGGGATTAGGCCAGCACAGGCAGAATTGGCCAGCTGTGCCCAGGGTGCCCTGAAGAGGGCAGATCCCGTGCACGGTCTGGGTCCATGAACACGACTCATGCTTCTGTCGAGGTTTCGTGAGCGCACACAGCTGAGAGGCCTGTGGCTTGCTTGGCCTCCCTTTCCAAGGGGTAGGAAGCCACCCACAGTCTGCTCAAGACCCACACTCACTCTCTGGAGCCCTTGCCTAGAGTTGGGCTTAGTGCTCAGCGTAGCTCACCCTAGGAACCAGGGAGCCCTCAGAAACTGCCAGGCCCCCTACTTCCTGCAGAATCTGTATCAACTTGGGCTCAGCCACATGCCGTACCATGAGCCATGTCCTCCACTGCCTGGATCCCAGTGTTGCTTCTGTTCAGCAGTTATCAATTTAGTATATGTGCTGCCGAAGCGAGCACAGCAGCAGTTATCAATTTAAAAAATATTACCTTTGTGTAAGGCAGACTGTTCTAAGTGCTGGGAGTAGGAGTGATCAGAGCAGGGGCGACTCCTGCCCTCACCAACCCAGTGATGCCGTGGTGTAGGCAGACGACAAACTCAAAGACAGCATAGGCGAGATAACTATAGAAGACGGAAGAGATTCTAAGGAAACTGAAAATGATGTAGTGGAAACAGGAGCATGAATAGGGTGGGAAATGGTCAGGCAGAGCCTCCCCAAGATGGCAAAGACATTAATTAGCTGAAGGCGCTGCCAGGGTGTGAGGGGTGGTCAAAAATTGGTGAAGACCCCATGTTTCTGGGTGGGGAGGCAGATCCACTGACCATGGCCAGCACTGACTGCCTGGTGGCCAGGCCTATCCAGCCGGGCATGGAAGGCTGTCTTTATAGAACACCGTCAGGGAAAACAGGAGACTCATTAACACTCACTAAGCTCTCCTTCCTTCCCTTCCCATCCTGGGCATTGCTCCCCTTGCCCCCTCTCCTGGCACCTTTCTCATTGCCCTGCCCTCCTTTCTCCCAGCCTGCACCACCAGGGTCCAAAGCGATGACACTTTGCACAAGGACTGCAAGCTCCTGATGCTGGAGAAGGACAATGTGCCCGCCAAGAAGGAGGTGGAGCTGCTGATCATGACAAAGGACAGCGGGAAGGTCTTCAGTGCCTCCCCTGCGGGCACTGCTGCAAGTACGCCAGAGCTGAGGGCCGGCCAGGGCTGGCTGTGGGAGAAAGCCTGGTGCGGGGAAGCCTGGACGTCCTAGCAATGAGGTCTGAGGTGGTTTTGTAGTGAAAATGGCTGCCCTTCTAGAGTGTCCCAGGGCTGCCCTGGATGAGGAAGAGTCATGAGGACTCAGGCAGGTCCAGAGTGGCTCTGGGCAACACCAGGTCTGACAGCACAGAGGGAAGATGAGCCCCCAGAAGCTGGCCTCATATCCTCATATCCGCTGACCTTGACCTCACCCAGCAGCCAGGGGCATGGAGCAGGCTGGGAGGGACGGGGTGGACACCCCAGATTATCATAGGCTCTGTGCACAGCTTCTTTTTCAGAAGACACCCTGAAAAAGGAGAAGGAGGCCGCCTACACTGCGGACACCTGCCTGAAAGCAGACACAAATGGTAAGAATTCCAGCCAAGCCAAGATGTGTGGTCCACGTACCAGGTAGAATCAGTACCATGCAGGGTCCTGCCCCAGCCTGACTCTCTCCCTGTGGAGGCCACGTGCAGCCTGTGCCCTCTTCTCCCCCTGTTAGTCCTCTCAGCATCCCCAGAATGGATAGAAAAGTGCCCTGCAGAGCCTTCATTAGCCTTATGTTTTTCCTTCCCAAATATCTGGGTTCTTTCTCGGGTAAACACCTTTCTTCACAAGGTTCTGCAGCATCTCTCCAAACAGCCGATTTCAGGAGAGTCATAAAAGAAAGGAATTGTCAAGTCACAGAACATTTTCAAATAAAGGCAGATTGAGTCAGTTACCTCCCTGACTGTGAAAGGATTAGAACCTGGCTAAATCAGCAAGGTTAGCTATTCCTCACATTCTAGGGGTGTAGCCACAGCTGTGAAGTAAAAAAACACATTTTGGAATATAATGAAAGATATTGACAAACTCATAGAAAACTCTGCCTATGCCCACAAATACTATCAAAGGCTCAGAGACAGCCTCTCCATGTCTGTCTCTGCCTGATGTCCTTGGTCCCTTCCACCTATCAGACCATGTGCCCTCCAGGAGGAGACAGAGCTGTCAACCTTGACCTGAACTGTGTCCTCAGCGCCTTCGCTGGGAGAGCAGGGCCAGTGCGGGACACACTCTCAGTGGGGGTGGGGTGCTGTGCCTGATCCCCAACGCCAAAGAAAGACAAAATGTCAGCCATTTCTCCTAAGCGTGCTTACTGTTTGAATGGAAATGTCAGCCCAACATGTTCTTCCAAGAACTGATTTTGAAAGTCTAAGGCTGCAAGAGAGTTAAACTTGCAGCCAAGCCGCATTCTCACGGGTGTTGTCAGATATCGCACTTGTGAGGCCTGGGGTGGCTGGGGGGGTAAATGCATCCCCAGAGCTGGTGCACAGGGTGGGGTGACATGCTCAGTCCAAACCCATTTGCTTTCAGGAGATGTGAAGGTTGTCTCCACCAAAGGCAAGTCGTCCTCCACAGGTGGGTGCAAAGGAGCCCCCACTGCGGAGACTCCGGGGCAGCTGTGGCTCCCTGAAGGCTCAGGAAGGGAGGGCTGAGGGCGAGAGGTGGCTCAGAGGGGCTAAGCTCACAGGCAGTGCCTCACAGGCGCTGCTCCCTATAATACGGAGGCTCAGTCCCCAGGTCTTCCACGGGGAAGGGCTCACACCAAAGCCCTCCTCGTGGGCCCATAGTGGCCCTGAGCCATATGGCCCTGGCCTCCCCTCCTCCAGCATTGTGACAGGAGCTGTCAAGCCGGTTCTTACTGGGCACCGCTAAGTACTGAGTGTGACTCTAGGCACCACGGGGACAACAGAGCATGAGTCACAGGGCCAGACCAGCAGTGGGAGGCTCCCAGGGAGGCCTGCAGCTCAGTGTGGCCATTACTCACAGTCATGGAGCCAACGGAGCCTGTGCCATGTGCTGTGTCCTTGCTGACCACAGAGCTTGCCCTACTCCATGCAGTAAATGTCTCATGAAACAGATAATCTCCACACCATTGTAAACTGCAGTGACCCTGTCAGGCCGCACAGCTCTAGCCAACAGTGGTCACATCTGCTCCTCCTGAGCCTCCTGTCTGCACAAAGATGTGCAGAATTCAAAGACCACCGGCCCCAGCACTCAGGTCACAGGAAGTCCCCACAGCCAGGAATTTGGAGGGAAATGTCTGGCATCACCTTGCCTTCCCTGTCTTTTCCACAGAAACCCATGGCTATGACCACCGCAGCGGTGGTGGTGGAGGTGGCGGTGGCGGTGGTGGGGGGCTGTGGGGGGCCGCGCCCTCCTGGTGCCCCTGTGGCTCCTGCTGCAGCTGGTGGAAGTGGCTGCTGGGCCTGCTACTCACGTGGTTGCTGCTCCTGGGGCTGCTCTTCGGCCTCATTGCTCTGGGTAGGTGCAAAGGCCCCAGGTCAGGGTATGCGGTGGGCAGTGGCACATAGCCAAGCCCACTGCCCCTTCAGAAGGCAGGCACAAGGCACGGAGACACCTGGCCCTGGGCACACAGTCCCCAAGTGTGGAGCTTGGATTCTAAGGCACCCTGGGCCCACCTGCCCTCTGAGTACCTGTGGCTGCCTGCAGCGGTCAGCTCAGGTCTTCTGTAGCCCTTTGGCTCGTGCCCTTTTCCCCAGAGGAAGGGTGAGCTTTGTCAGCCAGCCTAGCCGACAAAAATGAGGCCCGGGCAGTTTCCAAGAGAGCAATGGCAGGTTCACCCTGCTCCACATAAGCAGACCAGCACGGGGGGGGGGGGGTGGCCAGCAGCAGGAAGAAGCAGCCCAGCCAGGCCCCTTGGCACCTCCCCTCAGTGAGTGTCCGCAGGCGCACAGGGCACAGCTCTTGCCAATGGCACTGTTTCTGTCTTTTGTCCATTTGTAGCAGAGGACGTGAGGAAGCTGAAAGCCCGCGTGGATGAGCTTGAAAGGAGCCAAGGTGGTGTCCTCTCCTACGAAGACAGTATGGAAAGGAGCTATAAGGAACGGCTCCAGGGGGCCACGCCCAGCGAGGCAGTTGGTGCGGGCAGAGCAGGCTTCGCTGGCAGCCAGGAGGAGCTTTGGCTGTTCGTGAAGGACAAGCTGATGCAGGAACAGGAGAGCGGTGAGTACAGGACGTGAAGCCTGGCCCACTGCAGCCACTGGCCCTTTTGCCACTGGGAGGCAGGTGTCCAAGTTCTGGGGACACCACCCAGCCCCTCTCAGCCCCCTTCACAGCCCCAAGAGAAAAGGGGGTGCCAGCACTGGGCCCCACTGGCTGGGGGGACTGAGACCTTGCCAAGCATGAGCATAGCCTCAGTTTCCCCATGGCCCACGACCCCCTCTTGTGCATGGGAGGGAAGCAGCAGACGTGGCCCTGACTTGGGACTCCTCTCTCTTGCAGGAAATCTTCGAGGAAGCCCTGGGCCTAAAGGTACTGTAGGAGCAACTGCCATGTCCATGCTTAGTCCTGCAGTGGGAGCCAGTGCACTGGGCAGACTGGAAAATGTTTTCTGCTTCTTCCAAATGGAAGAATTAGAAGCTGAACCATCTTCCCAGAGGGCTGAGAACTGGCGTTAGAGTCAGATCTCAGCCTGGGAAGGGACCCAGGTGACCTTCAAGGGAGGCTCCATGACCGGCCAAGTGCCACTCACAAGCCCACATTTCCACCCGTGCCTTGTTGTAGGGCTAATATGTTGCCAATGGCTATGAAGCACACGAGGAGGAGGGCCCTGTGCCTCTCACACTTTCCATTCTTTTCTGATTTTAGGTGACATGGGAAGCCCAGGTCCGAAAGGTAACTATAACACAGACACTTTCACTTTATTAGTGCATGTTTGCCTTCCTTATGTGAAGTTGGTGCGTGTGCATAACACGTCTTATTCCTTTCCTCAGCCCCTCCTCCACCCTCCCCATCTCTCAGTCCTCTTCCTGTCTGAGAAAGATCTAGCATAGTTTAAAGCAGGGGTCCTCACCCTCAGGGCTGAGACAGTGGCCTGATGGGGACCAGCTCACAGCTCCTGCCCTGTCCATCACTTGGGCCACTGCCCGAGCTCCACCTCCTGCCAGCCCCGGAGGAGGCAGGGTGTCCAAGCCCAAGGTGCCCACTGGGCACAGGCATCTCTCCTTGTCCCGTTGGACTGGGCTTTAGCAAACTCCCATGCAGAGATGCAGAGAAACTGCTGGGGCCTTGAATCAATAGACTTGGATGAGGTCCGAAGTCTTCAGTCTTAAGCACCCCAGGGCACATCCACGCCAACAGGGTCACCCCATCACCAGGTCACCTCGGAGCCCCAGAACCCCCAGCATAGGAGCTGGGTCCCCCCCCCCCCCCAGGATCCTCCATTTCTCCTCATGCCCTGCCTGCAGCCCACACTCCTTAAGATCCAGTTGAACCTGAACCTGCTGCTGTCTGGTAAAATACAGCACTCCCAAGATGTGTTTATAATAGTGTTCATAATTACTCACTACAAGTACATCCCAATTGGTTTATGGGACATAATTATTCTAGAAATACACTTTTGTTTATCTGCACCTCAAATGTAATCAGATGCTGTATTTTCATTTGCCAATATGGTGGCTCTAACCCAATTCCCACCAGTGGCTCCTTTAGGGACCTGTGCTGGGTCCTCCTGCTGACCTGTCTTTTCCTTTGCTCCCTCAGGAGACCGAGGCCTTCCTGGGACTCCAGGTTTGTAGCCCCCATGACTTGTAGGCTATGGGTCCTTGGTGGCTGTGTGCTGGTGGCTGGCTTGCAGAAGGGGCTGAGGTCTTCTTGTGTGTCCACAGGTGTCCCTGGGACCCCCGGCCTGTCAGGTCCAAAGGGACAAAAAGGCAGTGTGGGTAAGAATCGAATTTCCCACTTGTGCACCCTTTTGCTTGTTCATTCAGGAAGCATTTAGTACAGGCCTGCTGGGTGCCACGCCCTGTTTCAGGAACCAGTGAAATCCCTGCTGCGCATGGGGAAGAAGGCAATAAGTGTGGGAAACAAGCGAAGGCTTTGCGGGCCAGAGGGTCACGTGTGACCTGAGGAAGGTGGCCAGGCAGGACCCGGGCAGTCGGTGGGGCTGAGTGGGGAGCACAGGGAGCAGAGGTCCAGACAGGAGCCAGGGACTGGAGTCGGTGGAACAGCATGGCCAAGGCCCAAGGGCAAGTCCAGGGAACAGTGGCAGGAGGAGGTCAGAGACACAGAGGCGGCTGATGGGGTGGCCATGGGGAGGGCTCTGCAGCCAGCACGAAGGCATCAGCCTCTGCCCAGCTTGAGTTGTGAAGGCACTGGCATCTCAGAGCAGAAGTGGGACTTCTCAGAGTCGCTCTGGTGTGCGGGTTGAGGAGAGACTTCGGGCCCTGAGCCAGCATTCAGCCGCTGAGGCGTAGCCTGTGGGGCCCTCAGCTGTGGCAGGGGACCCTCACCGTGAAGGCGGCCACTCTCGTCTTCAGGAGATCCCGGCATGGAAGGACCCATGGGCCAGAGAGGGCGAGAAGGCCCTGCGGGGCCTCGCGGTGATCCAGGCCCTCCTGGATTTGGGGAAAAAGGGGACAAAGGTAAGAGGCAGCTCCTCACCAGTTCACCCTTCCTTCCTGACACATATGGAACCTATATATGTATGTGTGAATCTTTGGGTCTTCATGCGTGCCACAAGAGCTCTGCACAGAACTACCCCCCAGCCCATCCTGGCTTCTTTCAGTCCAGCTCCCTCCCACCTTTCCCCAGCAGCGTTGTCCACTGTTTTCCCTAAGTGGGGCTCTGTGCAAAGCCTATGGGACAGTGGGCACGTGGTGCACCCGGCACTTCTTAGGACTCGGAGGAACCCAGAGCCAGAGAGAGAGGTGGAGAGCAGGAGCCCTGCAGGGGGAGGCAGGTGCAGATGCAGCACCGGAGGGGGCTGGGAAGGTTTTACCCAAGTACATCTGTTTTTTATCAAAGGAAACCAAGATGAGCACCCGAACTCTAATGCCGAAAGTCTGAGCAGGAGGCTTTATTTTTAGTCTTACTTTTCTCTTAAAAATGTGGCTCATCTTGCTACCCAAGATGTATCGAGTGCCTCCTGCGTTCCAGGCCTCATGGAGAAGCAAGGGTCTGGGAGGAGAAACTCAGGAGTTCTGCTCTGGGAAACAGCTCCTCCAATGACACCACTGGCTGAGGGACAGCCAGACTGGGAGACCTCTCAAAGGGCTCCTTCTTCCATTTCTCCTCAGGGGCTGCTGGTGAGCCAGGTCCTCAGGGCCCTCCTGGTGTCCCCGGGCCTGTAGGTCCCAAAGGTACGTGAAGCCCAGGGACGGCAGCATCCAGAACAGACTGGGGGGAAGCAAGGACCCCAGACTCTGTGGGTCATAAGGCTGTGGGCTCACAAGGTGTCCCCACTCTGCGGGGTTCCTGAGGGTCAGGGTGGGACTGTGATTGTGGCCCCAGGGAGGGGTGGGACCCCATCTCCTCTTCTTCAGGGGCGACATTGTGTGGTCCCTCCCTTGGCCTGCCTGCCCATCATACTGGCTGTGACTCCAGCCAGTCATTTCCCCCTCCTTCTCCTCTTTAGGTTCCAGTGGCCATGCCGGCCCCCAGGGGCCCCCAGGTCAGTGTGCTGCTTCTTGAAAATAGATGCTAGTTCTGGGGGAAGACAGGAGGGGTGTTAAAAGAAAATCAAACCTTTTAAAGCAAAAGAAGCAGTTATAGAGAGCTCCTGGGACCTGAAAATGAAATCTACATGTGTGGCTGAGCCTGTGGGTCCATGCCGGTCCACACCTGGCATGGGTGTGAGGCCCAGCAGTTCACACCCTGCCAGTTCCAGGCCACTGCTTTCTCTGCCTCATCTTCTGTGGGCCAAAGAGCTGCAGCCTGCGTCTCTGCCAGGATCTGTGAGGGGTTCTGATGCCAAAGCTAATGATCTGGAGGGAGGGAGCCTGGGTCGTAGGAGTTCACATACTGCAGCCTCTGGCTTTGACTCCGGGTGTGTGTGTGTGCGCACACACACAAGCACATGTGTGTATCTGTGCCCTCTGAGGATGGAACACTCACCCACCTGTGTGCTTCCCCCCTGAGAGCAGGCTCTGTGGGACTCCAAGGCCTCCGAGGTGAAGCAGGACTTCCTGGTGCTAAAGGTGACCTGGGGCAGGGCTGGGAGAAGGAGCAGGCCACGCTGTGGGGCGCTGTGTTGGGAAGAGGTTGGGTGGGGGAGGAGCAGGTGTGGCTGACAGACTTGACCCCCAGCCTGGTAGACAAGCGCGAGAGGATGAGGGAGGTCAGGGAAGGGAAGCCAGTCTTCAGGCTGGACAAGACCTTCTTGGTCATCTTCTGCAGGGCTTTTTGGACCAGTGTGTCTGTTTCCTTTTAGGTGACAAAGGCCCCATGGGCCCACCAGGACCGAAAGGTGAGCACTCCTACCACTGCTCGGTCACCACCAGCCTGCCTGCTCCTGGTACCCAAAAGGGACCCGGAACAAACCCAAGAGCACACGTGACTCGGTCTCAGAGCCTGCAACTGAGAAGCAGCCGAGCATTCCTTCCATCCTGTCACTCAGAGAGGGAAACTGAGGCACAAAAAGACAGCAGCAGCATCATGTAGTCATGGGGAGAGGTGCTCAGGGGGCTGCGGGTGCCTTTCTGAGGCACTGCTGTCTGTCTGTCTTCCTGCTCTCAGGACACCTGCGTGTGCCCCAGGAGAGGCCGCGCTCCTCCAAGGTCCAGGGCTGCGTCCTGCCAGCATTCCGCTGCAGAACGCGTGCGTCCCCAGGGCCCCGGGCACCCAGGAAGGTGATTCCTCCCTCACTCACAGCTGACAGCCCCCCCTTTTGTTCCAGGTGACCATGGCGAGAAAGGACCCCGAGGGCTCACAGGTCAGTCCACACAGGAATCTACTTTAATACACTTGTGCATTTTAAACCTGCCGGACACTGGAGGTGGAAAAACACCTCCTGAGGCAGGATCTGCCTACAGACTTAGAAAAAACACAAAGATAAATAAAGCTGTGAGTGAAAGATCAGCAACAGTCAAAATGTAGAGTCCAGGGGCTGGGGATTTAGCTCAAGTGGTACCGCACCAACCTTGGATGCACAAGGGCCCGAATTTGATCCCTGGTACCTAAAAAAAAAAAAAAAAAGTCTATCAATCAAAATGTAGAGTTCAAACTGAACTCTACAGAAAGGGAGCTCACACTCCTCTCTGACTCTTTGGGGAAGCCAGCTGGGAACATTAATAAGCAGTTGTCAAAGTGGCAGAAAGGGTGTCCCACAGCACCTCAGCCACAGAGCTCAGCGGACACCACTGAAGACCAAGACAATTCTGGACCCCAAGGGCCAGCTTTCTGTTTCCAGGGAAAGAGACTCACAGGCACCCCTTTTGGATCAGGACAGGCTTTGGGTCAGAAGCCCAGGGGAGGAGAAGTACCCCTGACCCTGGCGTCAAGCCAGCAATTCCCTCTGAGTTCCTGTGGGTGGGAAGTGGCCCACCTGGGCAGGAGCTGGTGGCCCTCTGTCGGGAGCTTACCTGGCCCTCTATCCTTCACAGGAGAGCCTGGAACGAGAGGTCTGCCCGGGGCTGTGGGTGAGCCGGGAGCTAAAGGAGCGATGGGTGAGTGTTGCAGAGGGGCGGCCGCATCGTAAAAGCGATGGTCCAATGGCCCCGCAGAGACCCTTCAGAGCTGCCTCCTGCTGCCTCTCTGCCCACCCAAGGCGAGTTCCACTTTCCAGGCCACTTCTCGGTCTAAGCCTCCCTCTGTGGCGTCTCCCTGCCCCCAACAGTCTCGGCAGGGCACAGCCCACCCAGCCCAGCTCCTGCTTGGAAGCACAGGACAGCCAAGGGTGGAGGTCCTTCGGACCCCAGGCCCCCACCCCAGGGCCAGACCCAGGGAGAGGACCTATCAGGGACTGCAAATCTGACCAGGACCTTCTGAGGCCCAAAAGGTCCCGAGTCCCACAATGGAGATGTGGCACCTTAGTGATCGTTTATTTAGCCAACTGCTTCTTAAGAACCACCTGTGTGCAAGACAAATAGGCCAATCAACAAAGAAGTTCCTTCACTCTGCAAGGGGAGCTGGACACTGTGAGAGGTGACAGGTGCTGAAAGGGATCAAATGCCATGAAGGTATAGTTGAGACAGGTAGAGTTGTTCCTGCCAGAAGGGTGGTAGAGGTGGCATTTCAGATGACCTAAAAAGAGGAAGATTTAAAAGGCACCCGGATTGGAAAATTCCCCATGCCGTGGTGTGACAGGAAGGACTCCATTTTGGTAAAGACGAGGAAAGTGCCTACAACAGAAGAGAGAAGAAGGTGGAAGACTGACTCCCCGGACCGAGCACATGAAGCAAACGCTGAGGGGCGTCCAGGCCCTTGACCTTGATGTTTGGTGGAACAGAGACAGTTGCTAGCAAAGGGGAAGGGCAGGGAGAAGGCTGTGTCCAAAGCGCGAGGGAGACAGGGCTTCTACCCACTGGGGACCATGGGAAGAGCTGCATAGGACCCAGCCTGGGAGATGATGTGCTCTGAGGCTACTGAGCAGGAGAGGGAAGGGTCACGGGTAACTGATGGGCTTCACTTTTCTGCTTTCCAGGCCCTGCTGGCCCCGACGGACAGCAAGGCCCACGAGGTGGGTCTCCTCTCGCACCACCTGCCCCGCCATCCACGCCTGCCTCCCACGGCCCTGCCCGTGCTCTGGCCCCTTCATGATGCCAGGGGGCTTGGGGAGACGCACGGTCCGGTTCTTGCTCCCTTCCTCCTTCCCCCTGCCAGCAAGTCAGTTAGCAAAACTGGGGGGGGGGGTCTGTGAGCTCCGGGGTGCTGTGGGGAGCCCTCGGGCAACACCTCAAGCCTCACCCTTCCCAGGTGAACAAGGCCTGACGGGGATGCCTGGAGCCCGTGGTCCTCCAGGACCTTCTGGAGACCCAGGAAAGCCAGGTAACGGGGAGGATGAGGGCACACAGCCCTGCTGAGTGTGCACTGCGCGCCCACGGTATGGGCATCTGTTAGGTGTGCGTGGCTGTGTGGGATACACGCGTGTCTGCATGCACCCCAGATGCCCACGTTTTCCTCCCAAGCACAGTGGGGACCCCATGCAACAAGCTGTGCTGTGCGCCACGCTGCTCCCCCAGCAGTCCGAAAGAGCGGGGTTAGCAGCTGAGGGCCGGGCGCTCTAGACAGGGGAAGGGATGCTCCTAAAGCTGCAGCCTTGGACCCAGCTCAGAGTCTTGTTCTTCTGGCCTTTCCCTTCCTGTCCTGCCCCTCTGACACCTGCCACCCCAGCAGAGAGGCTTGTTAGTCTCCACCAGGGGCCGCAGAACAGGGTTCTCCAGGTGGCAGGAAGGTCTAGGGCAGAGTGAGGTCCATAACTGTGCACTAGGGGCTGCTGGCCCACCTCAGACTCCAGAAGACTCTGAGCCCACACAGGCCCAGAGCCAGACCCAGCAGAGAACTCAGTGGTCACTTCGCTACAAAGCCCTGACACCCGCTCTCTGTGCAGTGTGGGAGAAGCTGGACCGCCCCTAGGCTTCCTCCTGCTCCCACTGACCCTCCCGGGCCACATCCACTGCCCCTGCAGGGCCAGGCGCAGGTCCCTGGGACTGTTCTCAGCCCTGAGACTCTTGCTCTCATGTCTTATTTTCTTCAGGTCTCACAGGACCCCCAGGACCTCAGGGTGAGTCATGGGGTCCCTCCCACCCCTCCTAAGACGGGGCCCTTGGCCAGCACTTCTCTAGGAGCATCACCTCCTCCGCCCTCAGTCCCCAGAAAACATGGGCTCAGGGTCTCCACTGGCACCTTAGGAAGGAAAGTTGAGGTTAGATTGTGTGCTGGGCATGCTTTCCTTGCGGGAATGCCCAGGAGGAGGCCTGGGCCCAAGGGAAGCTTGTGCTAGGTAGGAGATCTGTAACCCACAGAAGCCACATCCTTTGCTGGCATGGAGGGGCATTCCCCTCATTAGAGGACTCAGTTTCCCTGGGTCAGGCTCTTTGGAGTTTAAGAAATCATCATCACACTTGGCCCCTCCTTTCCCAAAGGAAACTAGGCAGAGACTGGATAAAACCAGGCAGAGGCCCCCAGGGCCCAAATGTACAGTGACACCCTCCAAATCCCCAAGTGGGGACGGAAGGCCCAGCCTCCACCACCCACGCTCAGGAGGCAGAGGGGCTGGAACCCTGCACAGCTGAGCAGCCTAGAGAAGATTGGAGCCAGGGCTAAAGCTGAAGGCCAGGCTGGCGACGTTGGGCCGCCCACGGAGCTGGTTACTGCCCAGGGCACCAGGAATAGCTGGGCCCGGGTTACCCTGACTGTCTTGTTTCAATCACCTTAGGACTTCCAGGGTCCCCTGGCCGACACGGGAATAAAGGTAGGTGATTGTCCAAATAAGGCTCTCTCTGATTACATGGCCATTTTTGCAGGTGGGAGGGATTGACAGAAATGAGACCCTCTCTAGTCAGAGGCTGGACCAACAGTGGCATCTAGTGGGTTCAGTGGAAGGCTGACCAGTGGGAGCCTGGATCTGTGCTAAACTGTGGGCCTGGGTGCTTGGCCCACCCCAGGGCCAGGTCCTGCGGTCACCGCTCTAGGCTGCAGTGGCAGAGAGGTTGGGAAGGTGCTGTCTGTGCCCAGCCTTCCTGTCCCTGGCTGCCTCCAGATAAGCACCTAGGCTGAGTGCCTACCCCTGTGACCTCCTCCGGGACAGGAGCTGCCTTGGCCTGACCCTGCACACAGGCCCTAGTGTGACCAGGAACACCTGGCATGCCTCAGAGTGGCTCAGAGTAGGCAGGGGAGTATTAGAGGCGAGATGAGGACCCAGGGTCAGGCAGGGCCATGTAGCGACCTGGTGTATACAGTGACCCTCCCGTCCAGTTCTGCCCATGAGACTCCAACCTGAGCTAGCCCAAGGGTACACAGTGCTGAGGGTCAGGCCTCCTGTGTCTTGCAACCTTGGGTTGTGACCCTGATGCCACTGTGACAGTCACTGTCTCTCTCAGTGGGACCAAAGGAATGACTTCCAAGTGACCGCTTGGGCCATGCAGTTTGGAGGATAAATAAATAGGACCCTAAAACAGTGACAACTGAGTTCCGTCAGCCTTAAAGTTTTGAGTGCACAGAAACCCTGTCTTTCTTCCTATCTGAGGGGCTCTAGGCCTTCCCAGGGCAAGGTGGACAGGGCCATCCTACCTTGTGCAGGATTCAGTGGTTTCTTCCATTTGCTTGTGGCCCCTGGCCAGTGAAGAGTGAGCAGAGAGTGGGCCCTGTTCCTCTTTAGTTGTTCACAGTGTTTTAGAAGTGAAGAAAAGCCCCACAAGAATCCCAAGCTAAGGGGCTTTCCGTTCCTTGCTGTGCTCCTCTGGTTTCCCGAGGCTGCCGGTGGTGGTGGTTTGAGAGGCACCGGGATGGATGCCTCTGCAGACCTGTGAATCCCACTTCCTCTTCTTGGAAGTTCTCACAGACCTTTGCATTTCCAACTCTCAGAGACATGTGGCAGGAAAGAGCCAGCCAGGGCCTTCTGTAAATCGGGGTTTCCCAGGTTATCGGCACCATGTCTCCTCCTATCCTGCCAGAGAAGGAGAGGTCTGAGGAGCATGCTGGGACCAGCCCACCTCGTGGCCCATGGCCTCTGGCCTTTGTCCTCTGGGTAATTCTCCCACCTCACGTGACTCCCAGGAAGAGAGGCTGGAAAGGGAGCGTGACTGACAGGTCACCCTTGTTCCGGGCTCACCTTCCTTGTTCTCCTGAGAGGCCTCTCTGCGTATGGAGCGATGATGCTCAGCATCCAGGTCTGAGACAGTCAGGAGATCTGTGCTTAATGGCCCTGCAGATACCAAATTCATTAAAAAGTCTTTAGACTGAGGCCCAGAGCCACAAGTGGACCTCAGAGGCAATAGATCAGAAGCCTTGATGATGATGTAATAAGCACCAATGGATACCCTGACCTCTCCTCTTCCCTGACTCCACCAGGTGAACCGGGCACCCCAGGCAGGATCGTGACTTCAGGTACACAGGCCAGAAGACACGCATGTGGCGTCCTTAACCTCTCCATGCACTGATTGTCTAAGTAGCCTTTCTTGAGCTCATTCTTGTGGGTCTCTTTTCCGATGAATGCTTTTCAGTTTTGTAGCACTGCGCCTGTAGTCAGTGAGGTCTTGAGAATCTGAAAATGCCTTTAAATTATCTTTCTTATCATTTTGATGCAAAGTACTTGGCTACTTTTTTGTTTGCTTTGAAACAGAGTCTCCCTATGTCACCGTGTACTTCAGGCTGTCCTTGAACTCACTTGTATAGTCCAGGCTGACCTCAAATTTTTGACACTGCTCCTGCCCCAACTTCCTGAGTGTTGGGCCTACAGTCATGTGTCACCATGCCCAGTTTTGGCTTCTTTTTTGTTTTTGTTTTTGTTTTTCTTGAGACAAGGTCTCGCTTTGTAGTTCAGGCTGGCCCTGAGCTCATTATGTAGCCCAGCCAAGCCTGAAACTCAGCAATCCTGCCTCTGCCTCCCGAGTGCTGGGATTACAGGCTTGAGCCACCAGGCCTGGCATTTGTGGCATGTGGTACTGACTGCCGGTAGGTGTGAGCCATTATGCCCAGTATTGTTGTATGTGGTTACCAGGGATCGAACCAGGGACCTTGTGCTTGTGAGGCACTGGAACCACTGAACTAAATCTCTGGCCCTTGGCTTCTTTTTAATGTTAATCTTTTCAGCACCTATACGCTGCAAGGTACCAACTTTGCAGGCACTTTCTCTTTGATGCAGCTACAAACTTTATGCATTTGGCTTGCCACTTGCCCCTGATTCTCACTATAAATCTCACTAAAAGCATCAAGTAGAACCCATGCCATAGTATGAATGTTGGATTGCCTTGGAATTTTTTCTGCCAGATTAATTAGTGTCCTTGCTCAAAGTCTCAGAACATCCACACATGTCCTCTAGTCTAGCTGCCACTAGAGACTTCCTCTCAACTGAAACCCTCTGAGCGGGGCCTTTGCTGCCTGGATTTCCATCATTCTTGTTTTCTGAGCTCTCATTAGAATCCCCCATCGAGCTTGGCTTAAAGCTTTGGCAGGTCACCTGCTTTAGCTCTGCTGTGATGTTTTCCCAGACGCATGTCCGCTGGCCCAGTGCTGCACACAGGGTAGAGCGGTCAGCTCTTTGGCCTTCCAGCTGGGAAGGGGAACTCAGAGGCAATGAGAAGCCATGGCATCATGCTGCCGTGGACAGCAGTGCTTCAGAGCCGGGCTGGGCTGAGGGTTCCATGTGCTTTCTGTTCCAGAGGGCTCTGCAATGGTCACTGTCCCAGGCCCTCCGGGGCCTCCTGGTGTCATGGGGCCTCCAGGACCTCCAGGCTCTCCAGGTCAGTTTATTTCCTTACTTTACCCTGACAAGTACAAGGCTGTGGGTGCATTTGATTCTAGCTGTATTTGCCCAAACCCTGAAATCACAGGCAGGAACCCAGGAAAGAGAGTAAGAGTAGAGGAGGGAAAGTTGACCCTCAAAGAGGCTCAAGACTCATGGCCAGTAAGCAGTAGGCCAAGGGT
The DNA here is from genome assembly GCA_004025085.1 of Thryonomys swinderianus. Taxonomy (NCBI): domain Eukaryota; kingdom Metazoa; phylum Chordata; class Mammalia; order Rodentia; family Thryonomyidae; genus Thryonomys; species Thryonomys swinderianus. Next base: position 26,188 of record PVIC010002986.1, read on the forward strand.
TCAGTCCCAATTGCTGGGCATTCAGGGCTTGTGACCAGTCAGCACTGAACCTTTGAGACCAGTGTTTCTTCTTGGAAAACAATTTGAAAAAGGCATCACGGGACAACAATGCTAGTTGTCTACTAGTGAAACACATCCCTACATCATTCAGCACCATGGGATGGTTACAAAAATAACCATCTATTTGGATTGGTTTGACTTCAGACTTTGGAAATTGGTCGTTAGGAGTTGTAGTTAAAAGAGCAAGACATCAAGGTTGTGTGCCTTAAGTTGCAGCTCTATATAAGACGAAAAAAAAAAGATAGTGGAAGGAAACAAAATGCTCAGAAATTAAAAAATTAGAGGGCCAGAGGGTTAGCTCAGTGGTTCTGGCGCCTGCCTCGCAAGCACAAGGTCCTGAGTTCAATCCCGGTAACCACATACAATGCTGGGCGTGGAGACACGCCCACCAACAATCAATACCTCATACCACAATGCCGGACCTGGTGGCTCATGCCTGTAATCCCAGCACTCGGGAGGCAGAGACAGGAGAATTGCTGAGTTCAAGGCTTGCCTGGGCTACATAGTGAGCTCATAGCCGGCCTGAACTACAAAGCAAGACCCTGTCTCAAAAAACAAAACAAAACAAAATTAGAATTTGAAGCTAGAGATTTAGCTCAGTGGTTCTGGCATTTGCCTCACAAGCACAAAGTCCCAAATTCAATCCCTGGCACCACATACCACAGTGCCAGCTGTGGTGGCTCATGCCTGTACTCCCAGCACTCAGGAGGCAGAGGCAGGAGGATTGCTGTGAGTTCGAGGCTCACCTGGGCTACATAGTGAGCTCACGGCCAGCCTGAACTACAAAGCAAGGCCTTGTCTAAAAAAAAAAAAAAAAAGCAAAAAACAAAAAACTTAGAATTTTACTTTTCCAATATACCTGTTAATTTGTGTATGTTTTGAAGGGCCAGGGATATAATTCAGTGATAGAGTATAGCAGGTGGGAACTGGATTCAATCCTCACCACCAAGAATAATTAAATAGCTGTGAGTATGTAGTTTAACATGACCAAACCAAATTATCTTCCTTCCTGACAAACTTCAGTGAGAGGGAGACTGCAAGGGGCCCACCGAAGTCGCTAACCAGTGAAAGACGGTGTAGATAGGACAGCCCGCCCACAGTACGGGTCCCAGGGCCAGTCAGAGGTTCTCAAATAGCATATCACTCTCAATACTTGCAAGCTGACTCCACGGCATGGGCAGAGTCCGCGTGTTCCCTATGCCCACCTTTCCCCAGCTGTGCTTGTGACCCCAGAGTTTTGACTTAGCCTTTCTTCCACAATGCTGTTTCCAGGCCCTGCTGGCCCTGCCGGTCTCCCAGGACAGCAAGGTACGTCACTCCCTGAGCAAACGCGGGCTCAGGGCTTGGTCCAGGGACTGTCCTACAGGCTTGGGCCCTGTGCTCAAGAGACAGATATGTTTTGGAAAGGGAGGAGGGGGCTACCTCCTCTTACCCTGGGCCATGTTTCTGGGAGGGCTACAGTCTTCAGGACAGGGGACTGAGGCTTTGTGGCCTTTGGTCAAGAAGGAACTCAGTTGTCATAGACCTCAGGCCTCCTGTGACTGAACCCAATAATCACAGTTTTATCCAAATAGCAAAAAACTACCAGGTCTTAGGAAAAGCAGGGGAGTTATGGCTGCAGACAGAGTGCCCACTGTCAGGCCCTGCTCCTAGGTTTGCCCACACCTGGCCTTTCCTGAGGGACGGATATGGATTGCTGCAGGCACTTTTCCCCCTGACTCTGTCCTTTTCACAGGCCCGAGAGGGGAGCCTGGACTTGCTAGTGAATTGTCGCTGGGCACCGGCACATCCATCTCGGAATTCATCTCCTCTCGTGAGTGCCATCGTTCTCTAGAGCAGATGCCAGTGGGGGCGGGGCAGGAAGATGGCAGTGCTGAGGCTCCCACCAATTGCAGCAGTGAGCCCTTGAGGGCGTAGTGTGAGGGTGACTAGTTGCCATGTAGTGAGTGACAGCTAGGAACAGAAGCGCTTGTCTGGAATGGGGAGGTCAGACCTGGGGTGCGAGCCCAGGAGAAACAGTGTTGGGCTGGGTTTTGGACTGCAGCTGGCAGGAATAGGGCACCCTTAGTGGAAGAGGGCAAGGGGCAGGGGAGGAGCATCCAGCCACAGCCTGGGCTGTGAGGGCCAACTCCTGCATCCTCCTGTCCACAAAGCCCCTTCAAGAGCCCGGGTGGCCTGGGTCTGGTGGCATAGGCAGGGATGGCAAGTTCTAGGCAGCCTGGGGAACCACAAAGCTCAGAGTCTGCTCACTGCTGCCCACTCCACCCCTGAGCCGGGTCCAGGTAGCCACAGAATGTTGAACAGTCCTGTGCCCAGGCCCTGGGCCTGAGTGTATCCCGGGGTGCACACCTCTTTCCTGGGGTGCCTGAGACCGACGATGGGAGTGAGAGCTTGTTCTGCCTCTTCTCTCCACAGAAGGTGTTGATCTGCGAGGGCCCCCAGGCCCACCCGGGCCGCGTGGACCACCCGGTGAGCACCCAGGGCTGTCAGTGTGTGGGGTGTTGGGAGCAGAGGCCACACGCATGGAGGAAGTGAGCCCAGACCCTGCCCTCAGAGAATGTCAGCTCCTGAGTTGGCCCTCTCACCCTCTCTCCTGCAGGGCCGGCTATCCCAGGCCCACCGGGACCCCGTGGCCCACCAGGTGAGATGGGCTCCTGCTGCCAATGGGAGTGGGAGGCACTGGGACCAGAGCTGTTGTGGGTAAGAGCATCCCTGCCCCCTTGGGGTGCTCACGAGTCTGGGGCTTTCTCATCCAGGGGAAGGTTTGCCAGGCCCTCCGGGCCCACCGGGATCTTTCCTCGCTGACTCAGGTGAGGCTGCACCTCTGCCCCACCTGAATACCTCCTAGTGCTTACTTTGACTTCGTTGGGCCTATTGCTGCCCGTGGGAGACAAACCATCCCAACCTGACCACACTGGTAGCCTGGCCCTGGAGAGCTTCTGCCATGAGGGGAGGTGATTCATTTCTTTGAGGAGCCCAAGTCTGATTAAGTAGGCAGGACACAGGCCCATGAAGGCAGCACTAGCAGAACATAGGAACTTCTGGAAAAAATGTCAAAAAAATTGGTTCAGAACCCATCCCCGTGGAAGACTCATCTGTCCGTCCATTGACCCATCGATCCACCCATTGATCCATCCATCCATCCATCTATCCATCTCCACTCATCCATTCACTTTTATGCCCCATCTCTTGACTATGCAAACACTCAAGCTTCCATTGTCCATCTGACAAGCTGACTGGGCATCTGCAGTGCTGGACACTGTGTCAGTAGGCGCTGCTGCCCAGAAACCTCTCACCTCCCTCTTGCTACTGACTTCTTCCACAGGAACCTTCTTCTCTGGTCCCCCAGGCCCACCTGGCCCCCCAGGCCCCAAGGGAGACCAAGGTGAGAACAGTGTGTCCCCCTTCCTCACCCGTGGGGCCCAGGAGTCCGGATGAGGCTGGATGAACAGAGGCTTCTCTTGGGCCTCTTGTTGGGTCCCTCACACCACAGCATGGGGCAGGAGGGGACAGGCAGGGGCTTGGAAACTGCAAAGAATCCCTGCCCTGCAGTGAGCTGGCGGAAGGAGAGGCAAGGAGCCCCACAGTATCCCTCCTCACGGGCCCTGTGGAGCCTCAGTGCATGGGTAGCCAGTGCCCCACAGCCCTCTGCCTCTTTCCCTCAGGTCCCCCAGGCCCCCGAGGACACCAAGGTATGGTACAGCTGGCATTACACACAGCCTGGACAGGGTGGGGTGGAAAGAGCTGGCTTCTAGGAGCTTCGAGCTGAGCAGAAGTACATCGGGGAGCCAGAGAGAGCTCGGGAAAGGGCTGAGAACAGGGGGAAATGGGCCCAACCCTCCTCTCCCAGTGTGTTCCTGACATGAACAGGCCTCCCTGGGCCTGGGACAGGGAAGTACTGAGCTGCTGCCCAAGCCTGTGCCCCCCACCCCAGCTGACAGTGTACATGTGTTCTTGGCTTCCAGATACCAATGCTCTTGGATTCAACCTGCAGGGACCACCAGGCCCACCTGGCCCACAGGGACCCAAAGGTGACAAAGGCCAGTGAGGGATGGCTGGGTACTGAGGGGAGGGGCAGCCTGGCCCCCAAGCCCCACCCTGAGGAAGGTCAGAGTGATCAGTGATCCAGCCTTGAGAGAAAAGGCAGGAGAAAGGAAGAGATAGGGACAGGGTATGGAGACAGCCTCTGCCCAATGACAGTGCAGTGTCACGGCAGAAACAAGACCGAAGGCATTCAGCATGCTGGGCCCCAGCAAGGAGGCTTCTTGGAAGATGGGATGCAAATAAGGCTTCTCCATTTGGGTTGCAGGTGATCCTGGCCTTCCAGGAGCTCCTGGTCGAGGTAAGAGCCACAGGTGGTCTAGGTCCCTCTCCTCTCCCAGAGGGCTGCTTGTTCCATGAAGACAGAGATCTGTCAGTTCACTCACTTCTCTGTGACCTAGGATGGATCGCCGCCTCCCTGGCCAGGACCCATGAGCTGCCCTGAACGAGGCAGCATGGTGGGGTCTAAGATGCTGGGAATCTGTGCCATAGAGAGCGGGGCCAGGAGATGTGGGCTTAGGGGCAGCGAGACTGTGGGTGGTGAGCAGGCTGCTGAAGGGAGGGGTTGCCCGAGACAGTGCCCACTCTGTGCCTATCACAGATGGCCTTTCTCTTGCCATTGTCTCCTTCTCCACCCAAGAAAGCCCTCCTTCCAGGAGGGGATGCACAGCCTGGGTTGGGTCCCAAGTAGAGAACTCAGGCAAGGCCCCTCTCTTCCTACAGGCAGCTCATCGAGCACCGTGTATGCCCCTGGCCCACCAGGCCCACCAGGGCCTCCGGGGCCTCCAGGCTCCCTCAGAAGCTCAGCCCTGGAGATCCAGCAGTACATCTCCGAGTACATGCAGAGTGAGTGACCAGCCACCACGCTTGGGTTGGCGTGGGACAGTGTGGTATGCACGTGCATACGCATGGGTTGGGGGAAACATTTTACCATGTGCTGTGGGTCCCCTCTTTGAAGGTGGGCGGGACAGGCCTCCTGGGGTTGGGCTTGACTTCTTTATGGCTTTGTTGGCAGGTGACAGCGTCAGGGCTTATCTGTCTGGAGTCCAGGGTCCCCCAGGCCCACCTGGCCCCCCTGGGCCCATCACCACCATCACAGGCCAGACTTTTGACTACTCAGAGCTGGCCAGGCAGGTTGTGAGCTACCTGCAAGGTAAGCCTGTCCATGCCCACATGCCTGCCCTGCTGCCCAGGTCCTGCCTCCTGGCTCAGTGTCCTCTCTGCCCTCCCCGAATGTGACCTCCATCTGCACACATCACCACCAGCCACTGTGATCAGCCTCAGAGGCTTGGTTCAGCTTGCGAAAGGAGGCCATGCAGGAGCACCCTTCAGTGGGCCTTCGCCCAGGGTGCCCCTAACTTCCTGTCTGAGTATTCATGCTGCCAGGATGTAGTAAATGGCTACTTTCTAGAGCATATTTTGGAAAAACACACTTGCCTTTCTTATCAACATAACAGCAGCAACACCACCTTTTGGCCTTATGCCCTCTAAGCAGTGGGTGCTGCCCACGTGTCACTTTCCCCAAAGAAAGCGCCCAGTGGAGCAGGGCCTCCCTGGAGCAGACAGTCACTGAGTCCCACTCCCACAGCTTCGGGCTACAGTGTTGGCATGTCCTCGGCCTCTGTCTCCTCTCAGGACATCCTGGCTGTGCTGCAGCGTGAGTTCCCTGTGCCCGCTCCCTCCCACTCAGCTGAGGAGTGACTGGCTCATTCCTCCACGTGCTTTCTTCCCAGGGACACAGGGACTGGGAAAGGGTGGGGACACTGGGCAGGCTGCAGGCAGACATCTCTGTGGGGACCTGGAGGCTGACTGCTGCCCTTGACCAGGGTAGGCCCGAGAGCCCACAATCCACAACCGCCACTGGGGAGCCAGGCAGGGGTGGCTGTGTCTGTATAGGGGTGCAGCACCCTGTGGCTGGGGGTCCCCATGAACACACCCTTCCCTTTCCAGGGGATGATGTACGCCAGTACCTGCGGCAGTACCTGACTGGTCCTCAGGGTCCTCCAGGGCCCCCAGGAGCCAGCATCGACGGGTCCCTCCTGTCATCTCTGAACTACGCGGAGCTGAGCAATCGCATTCTCAGCTACATGGCCAGTGAGTGTCTGCTCTCTGGGTATCCACGCAGCAGTCCGCAGATCCCTCCTCCTGGACTGCAGAAAACCTCACAAACTTCCTCCTTCAGGCAGCCCTAGATCAGGTCAACAAGCCTGGCAGGGGAAGCCAGTGGGCATTTCTGGCATTGTCGGGTGTGGGGTTTTGACAGCACACACTCACACCCACATACTCTCTCTCGGCAACGTGGCTGTGACCTGTGCTCCCTCCTCTCAGTGACCCCTCCTTGGGTGCTGCCCAGGACTGAGTCTCTGTCTCATTCTTCTCTGCCACCCCTTTCCCATTCTTAGGCACCATTTCTGCACAGGTCCCTGGGTCTGGCCTCTTCTCTCACAGGGCATTTGCATCTGCCTGCTTCTGCCTGATCTTAATCCATCACAACATGGCACTTTCTCTCCAGGTTCTGGCATCAGCATTGGGCTTCCTGGCCCACCAGGCCCCCCTGGCCTGCCGGGGACATCTTATGAGGAGCTGCTTGCCTTGCTGCGAGGTAAGGTCTAGCAGGGGCACATGCTGCAGAGCTCTCGGCGCAGACTGCAACTGACTCCCTGCCCCCTCCTGCTATCTCAGGGTCTGAATACAGAGGCATCATTGGGCCCCCTGGGCCCCCGGGCCCCCCCGGGATCCCAGGCAGCACGTGGTCCAGCATCAGCGTGGAGGACCTCTCATCTTATTTGCACAGTAGGTCACAGGGCAGGGCTGAGGAGGACAGAGGGCTGCAGCCGGCCCAGAGAGTACCTGTGGTCATAGGGAGTCCTCCCAGAGCAGGGGCAGAGCCAGGCGGCACAGGCTGGGAGGTGCCAGCTGTGGCAGGTGGGCATAGAGTGACAGAGATTCCAGCCACAGCCCCTGGACAGCTCATAAGCCTACCTGTGTTAGGGTCACCAGGGCTCCAGCACCTGTGGTGCTGGGTGGAGCTGAGCTGAAAGCAGCTCGGAGTTGGGGCTGGGAGGGCGAGTAGGGAGCAGCCAGTCTGACGAGGCCGGGAAAGGGTCGACCTGGGCCTCCTTCCTGCCCTCCCTCAGGAAACCTCAGCCATAACCCCACCCCTTCCCACCAGGCCCCCTTCAGGAGGCCCTGACACTAGGCCACACTACCCTTGACTTTTTTCCTTTCTTCTCAGCTGCTGGCCTGTCATCCATCCCAGGCCCACCAGGTCCTCCTGGGCCTCCAGGTCCTCGAGGACCCCCAGGTGTCTCAGCAGCTCTGGCAACTTATGCAGCCGAGAACAACGACAACTTCCGGAGTGAGCTGATCAGCTATCTCACAAGTAGGTGCCCAGAGGTGTTGGTGTTCACCTGAGCGCCTCCTCAGACCTTACATATCCCTGTGAATCCAGGAGGCTGGTGCTCGATGGGAGGTGAAAGGAGCCTGGAGCCATCAGTGGGAGAGGCCCAGCTCTACAGTGTTTGGGCAAGGATCCTGAAGTTTACTTCCCATTGCTAAGGGGCACTGAGACCTTAGGGGAGGCCCCTGTGGCTCCAGTCTTTTGTCCACCAAGATCTGAGCTCTGGCTCAGGCAGCCTCCTCCCCACAGGTCCTGACGTTCGCAGCTTCATCATTGGCCCGCCAGGGCCCCCAGGGCCCCAGGGCCCCCCTGGAGACAGTCGCCTGGTGTCACGAGATGGCTCCTACAGTTGGAGCAGCAGCTCTTCTGTCAGACGGAGCTCCTCCTATGGCTCTTCGACGGGCACCGGAGGAGCCAACGGAGGCTCCCTGGGAGAAGGTGGAGCCTTTGGGACAGGAGATGGGGGCCCCTATGGCACTGAAATTGGCCCCGAAGGAGGCTATGGGACAGCAGAAGGTGGTGTGTACAGAGGCAATGGTGATTCGCTCCGGGCTGGCTTCGGTGGAGACCTGGATTACAACGAGCTGGCACTGAGGGTGTCAGAGAGTTTGCAGCGTGAGTGGGGATGTGGGTCTGGGGGCGGTGAGCACCTTAGCACCAAGGTTCCAAGACAGGTCCTGTCTGGTGTGGTGTATCCAGCCTGGGGAGACCACGATGCAAAGCCAGGTGGGCAGGGACTGAGAACCATCTTGGCTCTGCACCCCCAAGTGCACAGCCTTGGGCGAAAGCCAAGTGTGGGGAAACAGTGCACTGGAGTCTGGGCGATTTGCTTTCCAATGCCTAACTTGCTCAGGGTCTCAGAAGGGTCAGGAGGGTCACCGTGGCTTTCTGCTGGGGCTCGGGAAGGTTGTTAGCTAAGAGGTCCTGTCTCCCGGAGCTGATCAGCATGGTCACAGAGGCCTTAGAAAAAAGGACACACATAGCAAAGAGGCTGTGGCATGGATGGGAATAGAGGAGTCTCCAGCGCTCTTCCCTGGGCAGCTTTCTCTAGCTCATCCGCTGTAGGAGTCAGACACTGCTGAGCCCACATGCGAGTGTTTTGCAGGTCAAGGCCTGCTACAAGGGATGGCCTACACTGTCCAGGGCCCACCAGGCCAGCCTGGCCCCCAAGGGCCCCCCGGCATCAGCAAGGTCTTCTCTGCCTACAGCAACATAACTGAGGACCTCGTGGACTTCTTCCGAAGTAAGGGCACCCATTATTTGCCCAGCACCAACCCATGGGGGTGTCTCCTGGGCCGGGTACAGACACCAGCTCATGGGATCCTCTAAATAAACCCAAGATGCAGAATATCAGATAAGGCGCAGACACTGTTTTTCCTTACAAATTCAAATCTCCTACTGCACTTCTGTTACTCTGAACAAATCACTTATCTCCCAAGCTTCAGGCAATTGCTAGTCTGAGACCAGTGCTTTGCCCTTGCAGCTTATGGAGCTATTCCAGGCCCACCGGGGCAGAAGGGAGACATGGGCACCCCAGGACCTAAAGGTAAGGGAGGCAGGGAAATGGCCACCTTCCTGGTGCCACACTGAGTGCATGTCTCACACCCTCAGCACCCGCGTTACTCAGTACTCTTACTCCCCACCTGTCCTCTTTAGGTGACCGGGGCCCTGCTGGGCCACGAGGACTTCCTGGACCACCTGGCTCTCGAGGACACAAGGGGGAAAAAGGAGACAAAGGTAACCAGTGGTGCTGCTTGCTGGTCCCAGAGTGCAGGGGTGGTGCTCCACGGACAGGTGATTTGTGCTAGGACAAACCAGAGAAATTCAGATGAATGCCAAGGCAGATGCTGCCAATAATGTAGTTCATGTAAGAACCCAGGGAGAAGGAAGAAGAGCGCTGATGTAGGGTCAAAAAGGAAACCCATTTAGTAGTGGCACAGGGAAATGTTTTGAAAGTTTATAATCTTACAAAAGACTTAACCTCCCAGCAGTCAGGAAGCAGAGGCAGGAGGATTGCTGTGAGTTCAAGGCTTACCTGGGCTACATAGTGAGCTCAGGGCCAGCCTGAACTACAAAGGGAGACCCTGTCTGAAAAAAAAAAAAAAAAAAAAAAAAACTTAACCTGTGAAGCCATCTTTGCAGTAGCCACAGATGCTATAATTGCCCAAGCTAAGGTCTCATTTTCTTCCAGGTGACCAAGTCTACATTGGGCGGAGGAGGAGAAGTGTTGCCAGCAAGCCCTGAGTTGGCCTTGGCAGAGCAGCCCCTGGGCCAATTCTTGCAATGTTCATGGGCCCATATGTCAGCTTCCTCTCCAGAAGGTCAAGCTGGACTCTAGTCCTACAGATCAAGCACCACCTGGTAACTACATTTAGTCTGAACAAGACATATAGAGAATTCAGTCAAAGTCACACAACTGAAACAGCTTCCAAGGGTGGCCCTTACAAGTAGTCGCAATGTTTTAGGATGAAACTTAGCTTCGCAGTACTTAGATCCAACTGCCTTGGCTTCTTTAACACTTAGTCTGAACCCCAACCTAGGAAAGCTAGTTACACAGAAGTTGGCTGGGGAGTCCCAGGGCTCTGCCTAAAAGTGAGCCTCAAATACGGGAGCTGGTGCTCAAGGGCATTCCTGGAGGCTTACTCTCGCAAGGCCTGTGTTACCTTCACCCTGCACTCCCTAGTCACTAGAGACCTGGCTAAGAAGAAACGGAAGAAATTAAACTCACTTCCCTCGCAGGATGCAACAGCATTTCTAATTGCTATACCACTTGCTTAGAAAGCTTGATCATAGCTATGATCTGTACCCACAGAGCCATGCTAGAGTTCATAGGTCATTATCCTAAACTGACAGCAGCAAACGGGACAAGAGGGGCCATGGGCAGGGAAGGGAGAGGAGGAGGGGACACCTGATGCTGGGCAACAGCTTCTGCCTGCAATGTCATCCTCTGCTCCTCACAGGAAGTGCTGTGGGGCCTGGGCACAGTTTTATAAGCACTTTTCACTGTCTAAAAACATTTGTATGTGGTCTATAAGATGAAGTCATGTCAAGTGTAAAATTCCCAATTAAAATTTTTTTTTACTATCAGTTTAATGCAAACGAATTGAGCCAAAAAACGTTTAAAAAGACATTTTGGGTTAACTGGGCCCAATACTTTTATTACACACATGAGGAAAGAGAACCAGTTATGTTTGGGACATACCTCTAGCATTTAATTTAATCACTGAAATGTTTAAAGGTAGCCTTTCTCCAACCATTAACTCAACCTAGAAATATTACGGAGCACCTGAAAGTCTCTCCTAAGAATAAACATAGGTGCGACAACAGAGCAACAGGATTATCTGCGAGTCATGCAGTGACTTACTCTGGCCAGACTGCAATGGAAGCTAAGTAACAAATGGACTGTTGAGGTTCCTATCAAGGAAAATGTACAAGTATCACAACCTCCAAAGAAATGGAGTGAAATCAGACACTCGAATTCTGAAGAGGCTGCAACTTGGCGACTTCTAAGTTTGTTACCAGTTGTAACTCAACTGCTGGATTAATTCTTCTGCAAGACTGATATACTTCCTGTCTGACCTCTGCTGAGTGTCTCACTTACTCTCTGGAGGACACAGTTTGCTTCCCACATACTATCCGCCCAGCTGCGCCCCACCAGGCACCACCCCCAGGGGCTTCTCCACCACTCTGTGTCGGAACACTGGGACAGTGCCTACTGGGTATTGACACGAGGGCTTCTGAAGGAGTTCACACGGCCTGCACAGCTTGAGCAACCTGTTTTACTCCCTGATGAAAACTTTATATGGTGTGCAACGAATGAATGAAATGTGGCTTTTAAAGTTTTAAAAATAAATCATCAAGTTAGTGGTGCCCAGCCTGCCTTGCAAGTACAAGGTCATGAGTTCAATCACCAGTATCATACACACACAAAAAAATAGAGATAATTTATAGTTTAATTCAAAAGATGAATTTATTTTTACTTTTTAAAACAGTACTTTTTACTTTTGGGTTCAAATATGGTATCTCTTTTAATAATAATTTCTACTTTCATGAGTTAGACCTAGGAATTCTCCTGTTGCAAGATTTGTTTTACTGAGATATCCAAGTCTATAGTTTTATGCCCAGGCAAAATAAGGTAAAAGCCCAAACTTGCAGACATGAGTGATGTCCTCAGCTGGCTGGCAATGGATCTTTTGTTTCATGAAAAACAAAAAACCAAAGACGAATGGGCTCAATAATGCACAACATTCCTAGAACAGAAAGGACACACTGTGCTTCTCTCCAGCTGGCTGAGCACCTGCCAGGGAACTACCCGCTGGATCTGAGGCCACCAACGAATGACAACAAGGTTATTTTAGCATAAGTAGGGTCAGGGGACTTGAAATGCTTGGTCAGAAAACCCCTACGGGGGGGGGGGCACAGTGATAAACACATGCACATGTACATATATCCATGGAAATACTGTGAGTACCTTCCAAAGGAGAGCTGCACAGCTGAAGACACACCAGCAAATACGAGTGCATGGACATGCAGGTGCATGCCTCACACAGCAGGGGACACTAATAAATGTATCCAGTCAAAAGACCTGGAGATTGGGGAATCTGTGCAGGATTCCCATGCATCCAAGCTAGCTTCAGATTACCAATAAAAATAAAACAGCCTTCCAAGGTAGATTAAGAAATTACTTTATTTTTTGTCAATCCCATGATTGAAGACAATATTGATCCCAAATAGATAAGAGGCATAATCTGAAACAAAATTCTTTCTCAAAGTTCAGTTTGTGAACTGAATACACAGCAAAGGATCACAAAAAGCTGCAGCCAACATTTACAACGGATGAAACATTCTATTCCAAGGTTCGCAGCAGAAATGTTACTACAGCAGTACTGAAACCATGTTAGCCACGGATCGACAACAGTAAGGCATCAACTATCATGCCTTTGACTTAAGAAAAGTGTCTAAAATATCATCCCATTTCCTACAAAATATCATTCCCCACAAAAGTACAGATTTACTTAATCAGATGACTGTTAGAACTCGAACTCTTCTTCCCCTGCATTTCTAGGTTCTCTAATCCACAGTATCTCTAGCTAATAATTTGACTGAATTTGGCTTCTCAGAAAGTCATATAAGCACAGCAGGAAATGGGAAAGTGTGCTAAGGGAACTAGAAGAGTACGAAAAACAGTCACTTCTGAAACTTGCTGATGATGTTCAAGAAGTCAGAGACCCTCCAGTAAAGAGGGCCGCATATGCCTGAGAGCTTTGTGCTTGAGGAAACACTACTTAGAGGTAGCTGTGGTTCTGGTTTATATTTAATTGTACTGTAATTTGCTGTGTCCTGTCACAGGAAGATTCCATTATCTTCAGCAAAGTAAAAGCACTCTGAATTTCTTCCTTACTCACCCCATAGTTTCCCTGGAAAAGGGTAAGAAAAAGATTACTGTGACTCCATCTAGGATAAAAGCTAATTCATAATCCCATAGCCTATGGACTGACAGGACGAGGAAAGGCAGCCAGATGCTAAGCCCTATGAGCTGGACCTGCAGAAGTGTGGGAGTCTGCTGTGTCCACAGCACACAGGGAAGGAGGGAGGTGACTGTTCAGGTCGCACAGACGGGTCATTCCTTTCTGCACCTATGGTGCATTCTATCACAACAGCCACAGCACCTAATCAAGAATGGACTGACCGTACTCGTGGTTCAGAGGAGTCTGTGCCCCCAACCCTCTCTCCACTTACACTTTGTGCAAGAAATAAAGATCACCATGATTTATGTGATACAGGGCCTCACAAAAAGCAGACAGTAAAACAGCATAAAACAAGACACTTTTGGATAGATTTTTCATAACCTGAAGAATTATGATGAATGTTTCCTCTCTATGTATCATTGTATAGTTCTGCACTCACACAGAGTTAAAAGCGAATTCGAGTGTGAACAGTGAGTCCCAGAGGAGGCTCACTGGGGACCTGAGAGCTGCTGATGAACTTAAGACAGTGTGTCCACAGCTCTACTCTGAGCCTCTCTGGGACTCACTATTCTGAGTGTTAAAGGATACAAAGAATCAGGTCAAATTATGTCTGAAATTATTTAAATGACTGAAAAATGTCCACTAGTTGAAATATTACTTTCTTAAAAAGCCAATAAACTGAAAATTTTAAAAGATAAAGTGGTAGGAGAGTCTTCCTTCCATCTCCCTCTTCAAATAAATCATTAAATACAGTGGGTAAGATTATACTCTACTGTCATTTGTATCATAATAAGATAAACACTTTCCATCATTCTCATCCTTATTACTTTATAAAGATATATATTTTAAAAGGCATTCAAAACAGTTTTCAACCCAGCAATTGAGGATAAAGCATTGTTTTGTCTACATAAGACATTCATGTGATAAGTGTAGGAATTTACAGCCATACATGTATGCGTGTGTGTTTGTGTGTGTGCATATATATATATATATATATTTATATTTATATAAAAAACAAACTTGGCCAGAAGTTAAGGCTACCTACAGAGCTGTCCAAGTAAGTTCTGCTTTCAAAATAATTATAAAATTAAAATTACACATGCATTTTTAAATCATCTGAATCACTGACAATATAAAATTCAGCATCCAAAGTTTTCAAATTAACTGCAAGGAAGTGCTACAGGCATTTATTTACATTTTCTTAATGTGAATCAGTGTTCTTGAAACATTACATTTACATTTCCACCAGCTCGGAAGTAATACAACTACAGCCTAAACGCTTACAGTTTGGTGCCCAGCACTTGAGAAAGAGCCGGCAGCCAACGGCAGGCCACAAGCACCCTTCACCACCTGCTATCCCATACCAGAGCCTGGCTCGTAACACTGAACTGATGTGTGGTTAGTCTAAGCCTCAAGAGGGACTAATAGCGAATATATCATTAATAATTACACATATCAGCAACCACATGATAAAAGTTTCAAGCCTTTCCCACTCAAATCAAAGTAAATAATTTAAACATGGAAAAAATAAAACCAAAATGTATATAACCTCATTTCAAAACAAAAAGTCATTTATGATGTATGCCTGAATATTTAAACATTTAAAAAAATTATTCTGAATAAATGTTTCTGAGATTAACATCAGACAATATTTTTATAAGTGTAACTCACACTATTAGCCTCTGAGAGCTTTAAGTGAACACAATTTGCTGAGATGTACAGAAGTCATTTAACCAGCTTGTGTCTTAGTTTAGGAAATAAATTTAGTGAGTTTTTCATTTCCAATTCACAGATTTTCAAATATCTTTCTCCTCTCACCATCCCAAACTTTATGCAACACATATTTTAAGATGAAAATAGTAACAGAACAAAATTTTAAAAACAAAAATGTTTGATGCTTAGGGTGTTTTGTCCTTGATGATCAAAAAGAAAATCCTATTTCAGATGTGACTGAAATTTAGTATCTATTTAGGCACTATCTTAATAAAACCAGCACCTCAATTATTAGTGCCTGTCTAATCAGGCAATTAATGAAATAATTTTTCTCTTTTAAGAGTCTGTTCCTATTAAATGATAAAATATTTTTATTTACTGAGTCAATAGCATATTTTGAGCACTCATAGCTTTTATGAGTGCTGATGTAATAAAAGAATATTATTCTTTACAGTAAAGAAGATAGGTCAGGTAAAGATAATAATACTTAGTGATGTAACAGTTCTTTTTAATAACTTTAAACATTATTCCTCTAACAGTTTTCCAGTAACAGTGTCTAAAGAATATAATATTTAAGGTTAATATATAAAATTGCCTTAGGGAATTACTGCCAAGATGCTACTTCACCAACGTGGCCTAGCACCTGTCTTAGTTCATTTTCCCTTCATCTTGACTTAAAACAAAAAAGCCACCTAGAAGGTGAGTCAGGTGATTGTCTTTGTGAGCTATTTGATACAGACTATGGTAGATGAAGAGAGCAGAATGACACGTTTAAAAAGCCAAACCCAACACAGCATTTCCACTGTTAGGATCCCGTAGAATGCAAACTAGGAATAGGGTAGAATTTGGAAATCCGGCTCTGTGTTGACGGGTTGAGGCATTCTGACTCCCCAGTCATTTTAAAGAACACTTCCTGTTCCTGTAGTTTCCTGGCAAACTCTTCTTCTAGTGTCTAAAACAGGAAGGGACAAAGAAACAAAGAAGCTTTACATGTTGGCATCATACTATACACAGCATTTACTCTGGCCCAAAGCACTGTGTGTATTCCAAGGAAGACATGACTGCTCAGCAGTTAGGAGCCTAAGTTTCACACAGGCCATGCACAACACTCAGTTCAGTCTACGAATAGATAACATGGTTCAATTATTTATAACTGATTCCTCTGTCACCTAAAACAGTGGTAATACCACCTACCTGACTCATATGCTATGTGAAGATTAAATATGATAATGACATACTTAACACATTGGAGACAACCAAGAGACAACACATCAACTGTTGTCTATTTCACCCACATATACTACTTTCTATGTTAAATACCTGATGTGCTGTTTTGCTGGCACACTGGATTGTGTAAAACTGTGTAGAGGTGAGATCTAAAACTGATTCACATTTACATTCCCATATACAGGGCAAAACCAACAAGCGTTCGATAAATATCTGAATTCAAGGAGACAATCCAGAATGTGACAGTACTCCCTCAGGAGGCTGGACCTTCAGTTATCATTAGGCCGTGCAAATGGGGTTTGTGGGAATTAGTGACCTGGTATAAAGGAGACACAGGGAGAAGCAGCAGTCTGTAACTCACAAGAGGGTCCTTGCTGGAAAGTGGTCATGCAAACACACTGGTCTTGGGATTCCCAGCCTCTAATCTATGGTATTTTTTTGGTAGCAGCCCAAACCAACTGACAGGGATCACAGATTGTCAACAACTGATTCAGGGATAAATGTTAATGCAGAGGTCCAAAGAAAGTATAGGAGAGGGTGGAAAGACATAGGCAGGTTCGTTGGAGAGGTAAACATTGAGCCTAGTCATGAAGGAAGAACAGGCAGGGCTGGAATGGCATGCCAGACACCAGAAGCTGAAACAATGGCACAAAGGCAGGGGTGCACAGAGGACTGCATGCCATGCTCACACAACTGGGGCAGATGCTGGGAACAAAGTGGCTCCTGGGAGAGGAGGCTCAGGGGCGACCCAGGTGTGGCACCAGGAAGGCTCCGAAGTCAGACTAAGCCATCTGTATAACACTGGATGGAATTGACACCTCACCAATAGCACAGCGCTGCTGTAGCAGTCCAGATGCTCCCAGGGTGAAGAGCAGGCAAGGAGGAAAAGAAAGGAAAGGGAACTACATAAGGGCAGGCGCCGTGAGGACGCTGCTTAGCAGTGTCAGCAGGTAGCAGCACCTTAAGGAGAAAGAGGGAAAAGTATGAAGAGAATCAAAGTTACTTGGTATCTCATTGAATGTGGTGCTAACAGAAAAGAGATCACCCAGTTCTAGCCCGGAATGTAAGGAAGCACATCTGATGGTGGGCAGAGCTGCAGAGAGAGAAGAGGGGGCAGGGAGAGGAATGTGAAAGACAAAGGATGCTGAGTGTGGCCTGACGTTTGCCAACTCTGTATTCTTCGGTCCACCCAATGGGAGTATCTGATCCCTCGTGACGTGCCAGCAATTGTTCTAACCTAGTCCTATCAGCCTGGGGTTTTTATGGAGCTCACATTCTCAGGGAAGACCAGAGACAGACACCAACTGGTGGAAATGGGCATTACAAGGAGAAGCAAAGACAGAAGAGGCCATGCAGAATGCCTAAGAGGATCACTGATGAAACGCTTGCCACCCAACACAGCACTGAATGGACTGAGGAGGACACGATGCCATGACAGGAAATGGCAGCATCAGGCGCACGCCAGCACTAACAAAACCAAGGGGCAGCCAAGCCACTGAGCAGCAGCCTGGCACTGCTTCCTTACCTAGGAGAATGCAGTGCCAACATCTTACAAATAAGGAATCCTAGGCCTAGAAATACTAAATGCTGTGACTTATCCCTAGTGTTATTACCGAGCTGTGAACCATATCTGCATGACTCTAAGAGGTGATATCCATATAATCTGTCTGCTTCAGTTCTAGAACTGTCCTTAGCTTACATACAATATCACAAGGTAAACAAACGAACTGAGGATGTAAAACTGGGAAGCAGCCACATCTCAGGAGACTGGAAGACAAAGGAAAGGGGGTAAGAGCACAAACAAGGGACAGAACTACCCTAAACACCAAGTGAGAAGGGAGTTTTTTTTTAATTTTAATTTTTAATTTTTAATTTTTTTGAGACAGGGTCTTGCTTTGTAGTTCAGGCTGGCTCTGAGTTCACTATGTAGTCCAGGCAAGCCTTGAACTCAGCAATCCTCCTGCCTCTGCCTCCCGAGTGCTGGGATTACAGGCATGAGCCACCACACCCGGCAAGAAGGGAGTTTTTAAATGATACTTCTAGCGAGGCCAGCAGTCAGAATTCAACACAGGTTCTCAAGTAGAAGCCAGGCTGTTGCGACTGAACAAATGAACCTGGGCCCTGTCCCCATTCATGCTTTCGAACCTTTACAATTCTGAACTACAGGAATGTATTCCTATTTGAAAAATTTAAATAAAATTTCATCTCTGTTATTTCACTTCCTAGAACGTTCTGGCCTATGGCAGGAGCTAAATGCTTGTTTCTAACTGGATAGATGAATGAAAGAAAGGAGGGCCGAAATGGAAAGCCTATGAAAAAGTAAAGGCTTAGGCCCGAGAGTTTACAAAGGGACAGGAACCGAGGAGTGACAGCCAAACAGGGTTCAGGTAGTTGGCCGTGAGACCAGGCCAGCAGAGAAGGAGGCAATGTAAACACTGGAAATGGAGGGACAGAGGGCGGGAGGCAAGCTTCTACTATTTTCCTAAACCTTTCTCATTCCACACAGCAAACAATGGCCTTGGAATGTGGCGTCAGCTGACCTGTCCTGACTCAGCTGTCTTTAGTCCCTTTCCTCCTTTTCTTCCCAATGTCCACACTCCTGCCTGCCCCTCCCTCACCCACTGTGTCATGCTCCAAGGACAGAAAATTACTTGCATTTCTCTGTACAGATAATTTTCACCCAACCTTTTTTATCGCTTAAAAGCACTCAGTTCCATCCCTATCTTCCCACCTGCCAAGAAAGCTCTTCAGCTGTTACAAGAGGGCTCACATGAGGGCTGCTCTCCACAGCCTCTCTTGACCTCTCCAAGCATCTGAGGCCCTGCTCCGCCGCTGCCTGTACATTCCTCTCCTCTGCCCTGCAGCCTTCTTCCCTTCAGAATAACGATCTCACTGATGTACTAACTGCCTGCACCTTTTAGGAAGAGCAACTCTGTCCTTTGTCTCTACTCCTGACAATGACACTGAACCTGACAATAGTGGGCAAGGAGCCAGGAGCTGGAGGATGGAGGACTCTAAACACAACACTGTAAAGAATGCATTCTAAGTCACCTTTTTCCGGGGCCTCAGTTTTTCTCTCCACTCCTTTAATTCCTGGCTGTGTTCCTCATCTAACTCCTTGAGTTTCTGAGTCTCATGTTCAACCAACAGGTGGCATTTTTCATTCTGAAAAGTAAAGTTTGGATTAAATTTCAGATGAACTGCTTTTATAAATACAATTATATTCTAAAATAAGAAATCATTCAAATATAGACATTATTTAAATTCAAATTCTCCTCAAAAAAACAAGGGGCAAGAATTATAAAATAGTTTCATTTTTGTAAATTCAGAGCTAGATCTGTTAAAATACCATTTACTTCTTCTTTTTACCAAAAGGTACCAGAACGTAGACTCAAGTAGTATTCTACAACACTAAGTTATGCAAACATCTAGAGTATCCACACGTGGTCCACACTACTCCAAGACTTTAAACAGTTTAGCCTGTGCACTAAACAGGCTGCTCACTTCAGGTTGCCCAGAAACAGCCCTATCTATATTTTTTTAGAAAAAGAAATGCCTAAATATTTAGCACTTTTTCTCAAAGACCATAAAGAAAACCAACCATGTCCTTCTAAAAGGAAAATACATTTTAAATTTAGAATCTGACAAAATTGCCCACGTCATTTTAAAAACAATATGCTTGCAAAATATCATTCACTCAATACTGTTTTGGTCCTTTTTAAAAAAATTTGTTTTCTGAGACAGAGTTTCACACCACATGGCTGAGGTTGGATCTTCCTGCCATACCCTCCATATCATACTCTACCATACTCTAGCAAGTGCTAGAGTCACAGGCATGAGCCACCATAGCTATTTTCGACACTGCTTTTGAATGACTTAGTCCTTAGGTTATAATTCAGCTTCATGTTTACCTTAATCATGGTTATATGAAATGTAAATAAGTTCCTATGACACTCAAGTGACTTCCTTTTGATCTGCATGGGAACTACAACTTTGAACTCCCAGCTATCTCCTAAGAAGCTGCCTTCCCTTGAGCAGCTGTTCTTCTCCCCACCCAGCCTGTCTGCTCTGAGCACTCTGCCCCCTTCTGCCTCTCACTTGTAGCTGGTGCAGCTCTCGGACATTGGCTTCACACTGCAACTGAAGATCCCGCATTTGATTTTCATGTTTTTGATGTTGTGCCATTCTCTCGTTTTTCTGCCTCTTTTCTTCTTGTGCAGCAAACTATAGATAAGAAAAAAATTATGGCTAATGAGCACTGTGATTTCTACATAGTCTGAAAGTATGAGTAAAGAATTTAACAAAATTCAAAATCAATAAACTAAAGCTGTCAGTAACACTAGACATGACTCAACACTAGAGCCTTCAGTACTACTTGGGGAGGGAAGGGAAAGCAGGAACACAGTTACTTCGAATCAGAAATCCTCGGACTCAAGATCTGTTTTGCAGCAGAGAGTGGAGAGGATTCCACCTTCTGTAGATACCACCCAGAGAAGACCATGAAGAATATGCCACAGATACTGCCCTAGCCAGTAAAGCTAAAGTGAGTGCCAATGCTAAGGTGGGACTACATGTTTACAACCCGGTCTGTAGCACTTCACTCAGAAACTTAAAATTTAGAAGAGAGTTATCTGCCTACATACCTGTTTAATCTTGTCACGGTCCTGATCTGGTGTTGCTGTTGAGTTGATCCTCAAACTTTTCTTAAACATGGCCATTCGAGTCTTGGCCTCACTGCGCTGAATCTTGGGCAGTCTTGCCCTTTCTTGAGTTTGTCGGTTTTTCAGTTCCTCAATGAGCCGCTGATTATAACGCTGCATTTGCTCTGTTTCCTAGGAATGTTGTGGAGGTGTAATTTAACTCTCAGTGATCACAAATGTGCTGTGGTGTTATGTGTTGTTTCTCCCAGACACTTCCTCCCTTTTTGCAGTGACCAACAAAATATTAGGCAAAAACTAATTTTAACAAAAGTAATTAGTGATGTCTTTTTTTTTAGTGATCAGTACTATACTGATATTCTTTCATTAAATACAGAGAATCCACATTTCTTTTTTTTTTTTTTGAGACAGGGTCTCACTTTGTAGTTCAGGCTGGCTCTGAGCTCACTATGTAGCCCAGGCAAGCCTCGAACTCAGCAATCCTCCTGCCTCTGCCTCCCGAGTGCTGGGATTACAGGTGTGAGCCACCACACCTGGCAAAAATCCACATCTTTAAAATACTTGAGCCATAACTTGATCTAAAATAGCTACTGCTGAAGTACAAAAGGAAGATTACATGTTCAGTGGTGGTGAACCTATGGCACAGGTTTGGCTGGTTGTTGTTCACTATCACTGACATAGGTCTTTAAGCACTGTAACCTTCTTACCTTTCCTGTATATGTAGAAAAGAAATCTGCAGTCATGATAAAGACACAACTAATTACTCTAAGCTTCATCAAAGAAATTTTAGGATAAAAGACAGGAAATTAAAAGATCCACTCTCTGAGAAACATAAAAACTACTTTTGTAAACTTTAAAATTAACAAATAAATACGAAAATTTTCCTTTAACCTTCTCATGGCGCTTAAGAAGCTGATGTCTTTGCATAAAATACTGATCTTTAAGTTGCTGTTTGAGCAGCTGGTGTTTTTCTTGTAAGTGTCTTTCTTCAAGCTCCCAAATTGCAGCTTCTCGAGCTAGAACAAAATAATTTTCAAAATGTCACTTGGCTCTTTTTACTAATGTACTTTGCTCTTCATTTTAATATTTACATAAAAGTGTTCACTATGTATGCACAAACTGATATTCTGAGCTATAAATAAAATGTTACCAATGTAAAGATAATACCTATTACCACCTTCCATTCTATTTCAACATCTTATAAACTGGAAATAGTCTACCATGAACACCAAAATTCCTTTTTTTTCTGGTACCAGGGATGCACTTGCGAGGCAGTTGCAGTGCCACTGAGCTAAATCCCTGGCCCCCCAAATTCCACTTTATCACTGTAAAAAGAAAACAACAAAGCTGATTTTTTTTTTTTTTTCTTTTTGGAGATAGGGTCTCGCTTTGTAGTTCAGGCTGGCCCTGAGCTCACTATGGTGCCCAGGCAAGCCGCCGCGAACTCAGCAATCCTCTTGTCTCTGCCTCCCGAGTGCTGGGATTACAGGCGTGAGCCACCACGTCCGGCACTGTGGTATGCGGTGTTGATTGTTGGTGGGTGTGTCTCCACGCCCAGCATTATATGTGGTTACCGGGGATTGAACTCAGGTCCTTGCGCTGATTTTTAGACAGAATAAATGTAGCTATTAAGTATAACAGATTATAATTGCCAACTTATTCAGATATATTTTAGTATCACCTGGACAGGAACATGATTTGAGGTAGAATTTGTTTCCTCTTTGAGTTTTGTATAACAGTGCTGGGATTCAGCCCATGGTCTTACACATGTGCAGTCCCTGATCTGCCATTAAGCCACATTGCAGCCTGTTTTAACTATATGTTTATATCTACTTCTACTGTCACACAAAAAGAAATTCTGCATCTTGCAGTTTTGGAATTTTTTTTTTATTTACCCAACTTTCCTTTTCTTTTACCACTTGGGCAAAGAAATAATTTCCAAGGTGCATCTCAGCAATGTTTGAGACATATCGTTCTGTGTGCACACATGCCACACTGTGGGATTGCTTATACCTCTTAGGAGCTGCTGTTTGTTATTCAGGCACTCCCTCTCAATGTTGGCCAATTCCGCCTTCTGTTGTTGGATGATCTTTTTAAGAGAGCCATCTAATTCTTGCTGTTGCTTCTGAACAAAGTCTTGTTCCTATTAGATACAGTTAACCACCAGTTAATAAATTTCTACTGAGCTAAGCATCCATTTATATATATGACCGTATATATTAGCACTGTTTGCTTTTCTTTTTATTTCCTTCTTCCTTTTTCTTTCCTTCTCTTTCTTTTCTTTCTTTCCTTCCTTTCTTCTATTTTTTTCTTCCTTCTTTTTGTGGTGCTGGGGATGGAGCTCAAGGTGTCATGCATGCTAGGTGAACATTCCACTACTGTGCTCTATCACCACTGGATAACAAGATTTTTAAGCCAAGCTTACAAAGTTAGTTGAATTTTAAAATCATCAAAACTATAGAGCACACATATAAACTAAACATTAGTCATCCAATTCAAGGTTGGTACAGTACCACCTGAGCTAAATCCCTGGCTCTAGTTATCCAATTCAACTTGAGAAAAAAAATCTTTTTTTTTTTTTTGAGACAGGGTCTCGCTTTGTAGTTCAGGTTGGCCCTGAGCTCACTTATGGAGCCCAGGCAAGCCGCCGTGAACTCAGCAATCCTCTTGTCTCTGCCTCCTGAGTGCTGGGATTACAGGCGTGAGCCACCACACCCGGCATTGTGGTATGCGGTGTTGATTGTTGGTGGGTGTGAGTCTCCACGCCCAGCATTATATGTGGTTACTGGGGATCAAACTCAGGACCTTGCAAGCGCTGGAACCACCGAGCTGACCCTCTGGCCCGAGAAAAAAATCTTTACAATACAAAGTATTCTAAATTCACTATGAAGAATGATACACACAAAAAAGAAGCCTGTTCATAATTAAAATCCCCTACGACATCAGCATTTTTGAGAAAACATAAGTCTACAGTTCATAAAACTATTCACTTCACTACAGTGTAAGTAGAACAAGAATAAACAGGAAATGTCTCTCAGGAAGAGGCTTTCAGGAAGAAGAGTAATAACGAGCTCACTCGTGAGTAGAGAAGCCCTGGAATTTTATACTCCATTTTTCTAACTTATAAAAAGTAAGGAAAAAACCATCACTACACTGAGAGAGGAAAACGGATTCTCTATGGCCTGTGCCTAAATGGAGGAACAATCACTTGAGAGTTTAATCAGAAGTAATGTAAGGAATCTTGTAATTTATTTTGCAATTGAGCTCCAATTTCAAGGCACTATGGTCTGACAGTATACAGGGGAAAACTCTTAATTCCTTTGCATTCACTTAGATATGTTCTATGAACTAGCATGTGGTCTATTTTGGAGAATGACTTTGTGGGGTGAAATACTCTGTAGGCATCCATTAAGTCTATTTGTTCAAAAGTTTGTTAGCTCCAATATTTCCTTATTGATTTAAAAGATTCATATCACAGTGACATATGTGCACCCATGTTCATAGCAGCTCTCAGTTTGTGATAGCTAAATCTTGGAAACAACCCAAATGCCCATCAACTAGAGACTGGATAAAGGAGATGTGGTTTTTCTATAAAATGGAGTATTACTCTACCATAAAGAATAAGTTTGAATCATTTATATTCAAATGGATGTACCTTAAGGCCATATTCATAAGTGAAATAAATAGGTCACAGACCTGTAAATATGATATCTTTTCTCTGGTATGAGAAATTGAAAATGTAAAGGAGCTCTAGAATATATGGTAGATATTGTGAAATAGAAAATATTCAAAGGGAAATGGGGTGTAGGGGTAAGTAACAAGGGGAAGAAAAAACATGGTAATAAAAAAAGGGAAACAAAGCTTATGTATATAAGGGTGGGGGGGTTGTAGGGTGGGTGGGGGAATGGGAAAAAATGAGAAATTGGTACAAATTGTCAATATTGTGTGATCACAATGTGTATATACAATGTATCAATAAAGATTTAAATTTAAAAAAATTTAAAGAATTAATACATGGCTACAGAAATGTCAATCAGAACTACTAGGGATGTTGTATGTCTACAAACAAGATTCCTGTAATCACAAAATTCTACCAACATATTTGGGATTTATTAACTTATTCAACAAATACTGAGCACTTATGGTCTGCCAGGCTTATGTTGCCATCAAGCACAACTGCATCAACTCACCAGGGTTAAGTGAATCTAGGTTTCCTGCCTCTCAGCAGGGCTAACAGCTGGTGATTTGCTCAAGAGATATGCAGACCAATTCAGTTGCAGACTTCAAATTTATTAGGATTAGTTCTCTGAGGAATCTCTGCACTGATCTCCAGTGGTTGCCCCAGTCTACACTCCCATCAACAGTGAAGAAGGGCTCTTTTCTCCCCATAGCCCCAACAGCATTTGGTGATTTCTTGAGAGCAGCCATTCTTTCTGGACTGAGGTGGAATTTCAGTGTTGTATTCATCTGCAGCTCTCAAATGACCAGTGATGTTGAACATTTTTTCATATATTTATTTGCTGCTTTTACTTTTTCATCTGAAAACTGGTCGTTCATTTCAGATGCTCATTTTTAAACTGGGTCTTTAAATTTGAGGGGTCTGTTTTTTTAAAGTTCTTTATATATTCTAGATAGTAGTCCAGGTATTTTACAGGTATATTCATGAAAGAATTAAAAGCATCACACCACAGCAAAATATATGCACTTATGTTTATATCTTCACAGTTTGTAACAACTAGATCTTGGCAACGGCCAAAATGCCCATCAACTGGAGAGTGGATAACAATATGTTTGGTTTTTTTTAAAAACAAAATGGAGTATTACTCAACCATAAAGAATGATATATCAGAGACACTTATAGCTATTGGATGTACCTTAAGGCCATACTCTTCAGTGAAATAAATAGGACACATGTGTAAACACAGTATTATTCCTCTAGTGTGGGAAAGTGAAAGTGTGATAGAGGTCCAAAATGTTCAACAGGTACTGTGAAACAGGAAGAAAATCTTCAAAGAAAAAGGTGATCTGGGGGGAGGGGGGAGGGAAAGCCAAGAAGGGAAAGACAAAATTTGAAGGTAAAAAGGAAAAAAAATGGAAACAAAGCTTATATATATGGGGAGTGGAGGGGCTGGAGGGCAGGGGAATGGAAAAAAATGAGAATCAGATATACCATATACAGATCAAATTCTCAATGATGAATGTATACTTAAAATGTACTAGTAAACTCAATAAAAATAATTTAAAAACAAAATAAAATTTATTAGGACTGAAGCAGCACATCACTGAGAGTCTCTCCTCTTGTATATCCAGAAGGCCCGACCCCAAATCCATTTAGGAACTGTAAGATCTCGGACAAAGTCCAACAAGGTCTCCATCAGGACATGCAAGGGCCTAGCGGGTTCTCAAGACACTTGGCTTTGTGATGGGTCTCTGGAGAAAATCACTTCAGAATGTCATGCTAAAGGAATGGGGAGTCATTGATGTCCCTGTTACACCTGCATCACTGAATTTTAGCCCAAGTACAAATCTACAGCAGCAGAAAAACAAAGACTAATGAACTGCCTCTATAAAATATATTCACTTGACTAAGGTTACCTAATATATAACTTTATCACAGTCAAAAATTTTAAAGAGTATTTAAATTCAACCATTGGAATAGGTTTTTAAAATTTTGTTAAACAGATACAAAATCTGTATGAATTATAATGAAGAATGTTGTTCCAGCTTCTTTTTCTGAATGTGTATGTATTTGTTTGTTTATTTACTTGAGACAGGGTCTCACTACATAGTTCAAGCTGGCTTTCAACTCCTATGTAGCCCAGACTGGACTCCAGCTCTTAGTGATCCCCTGCCTCAGCCTCCCAAGTGCTGGGATTATAGGCATGTGCCACCACACCCAACTTACAGTAAAGATTAACAAAAAGAAGTAAATTGTTTCTCTAAATTCAATTATAAAATTTTATGTGTAAACTTGCTTAAAAACTTACAACCTACAGATATAGTAAAAAGTTTCTTTTCATCAACATTTTAATCAGTGGCTTGCATAAAGAAATTTTTAAAAAATATTGTATGAGGCTGGAGATTTAGCTCAGTGGTTCCAGTACCTGCCTAGCAAGTGCAAAATCCCTGGTTCAATCCTGGTAACTACATACAATACTGGGCGTGGCAATCAGTACCACGTATCACAATGCTGGGCATGGTGGCTCACATCTGTAATCCCAGCACTCTGGAGGCAGAGGCAGGAGAATTGCTAAATTTGATGCTTGCCTGGGTTACATAGTGAGCTCAGGGCCAGCCTGAACTACAAAGTGAGATCCTGCCTCAAAAAAAAAAAAAATTGCATGAATAAAAACAATAGGTCTAACTTAACTAGTATATAATCCTACATTTAGACTCAAAGAAATCAAATGTACTGAATGAAATCAATAAATATTTGAGGATAAAAGGCAACTATAAACCATGCTACTGAAGTCTATACAATTTTTATCTATGTAGATTTTGGTCATATTACCATAACATATTTATGCCCACATGTAAGAGTGTAATTCAAAGAAAACCTTCCCTAAGCACTTAATAAATGCTGGGCACTGGAGTAGTTATAGTGTTAACAAAAATTAATAGAAAGTTTTGCACTTAAGAAACTCGCATTAAATTAATCCCTGGACCAATGGTCTTGAACTATCAGCCCCTACCCTTAGCTTCACATTTCAACAGCTCAAAAGAAAACCACCAAAACCTCAAAACTGGGGTAAGTAGCCCAGAAACCACACCTCAAAATAATGAGCAAAAAGGACTATAGGATGTGCCCCAAAGCAGCTACTGTGTAGGGTGAGGAAGGGTTTGAAGGGCTGCACAGGAGCAAGCAGAACTAGTGCTGTGCTGCTCTAGGATGTCACATAAGGACCAACAGGTAAAAGTGTCAGGGTGGGCAGACTTTGTTTTTAGGTCTGGGGGGGGCAGGGTCTCACTATCTACTTCAGGCTGACGTTAAACTCATGGTGATCCTCCTGCCTCAGCCTCCTGAGTACTGGAATTACAGGTGTTCACCAGCACACCTGGCACAAGGTAGGGAGTTACAAAACCAGTGTGTAGAAGTGGTTCCTAATAAAGTCTGCAAAGAACCTGGCTGCCTTGTAGTTAAATAAGTGAGTAGGGTCTGAATAACAACATAAAGAGACAAAGAATTTTTTCTATTAAAACTAAAGGTTACCTGATAAGGTTCCTAACAAATTAATACATTTAATTACCTCAAAAGAAATGAAATTTTAATATTATTGTGTATTTCTTAAATTTTCTAACTTCAAAAACGAAGTATAATCCACTCATAATGGAATGTAACTAGAAATTACTTTTAAGAACTAAGAGAAACTTTACATTCCAAAAATATTGCACCAATTATAGTCACCTTAAAAAATAGGATTACTCACTAGAAATAACAGACAACAATAAAAAAACTAGTAAGACTAAAAGTCATTTTTAAAAAGTCACATATTGCCGGGCATGGTGGCTCATGCCTGTAATCCCAGCACTCGGGAGGCAGAGGCAGGAGGATTGCTGAGTTCAAGGCTTGCCTGGGCTACATAGTGAGCTCAGGGCCAGCCTGAACTACAAAGTGAGACCCTGTCTCAAAAAAAAAAAAAAAAAAGTCACATATTGTAAAAAGAATGCCCTTTACAAGTACAAATTTCAATTCTGATAAGGAATTTTATCCTATTAATTAGCTATATGCATCAAAATTACAACTTTGGGTTCTAGAAAATTAAAATATAAGTTACAATATATTTGGCTATTTATATAGAATTTGATCATTTTAAGAAGAGACCTAGAATAGCAAAAGCAGCTCTAGGGAACAAAGACATGGCAGGGTATCATAATCCCCAACTTGAAACTATACTAGAAAGCCACTGTGATTAAAAAAAAAAATCCTAGTTGGCAAATTAACAGACCCAAGGATCAATCGAACAGACTAGAAGATACAGACACTACTCCAGACACACTAAGCCACAACATCTTTGACAAAGAACCCAAATACCCTCAATGCAGGAAAGATAGCTTCTTTAATAAATGGTGCTGAAAAAACTAGGTTTCAACCTCCCAAAGATTAAAACTAGACCTACATCTTTAACCATGCACTAAACTGAAATAAAAGTGTACTAAAGATCTAAATATCAAAGAAGAAATACTCAACCTGATAGAAGATAAGTTAGGTAGAACTCTTGGGGGACACTGGTGTAGGGAAAGACTTTATGAACAAAACCTCAGTAGCACAGGAACTAGCAGAAAGAATCAACATCTGAGATCTCATCTTATTAAAAAGATTCTGCATAGCAAGAGAAACAACCAACAGAACAAAAAGACAACTTACAATTTGGGGAAAAGAAATTTTACCAGCTATTTCTTAGACAAAGGACTACTATCTAAAAGACATAACTTTAAAAAATCAGCCCCCCCCAATTTAAAGGCCCAATTCAAAAGTGGGCATCAGAAATGAATAGACATCTCTCAGAAGAAGAAGTAAAACTAGCAAATAAACATGAAAAAATGTTCAACATCACTGGTCATTTGAGAGTTGAAGACAAAAACAACACTGAGAGTCCATCTCACTCCTGTAAGAATGTCTACTCTCAACAAAACCACCAATAACAAGTGCTAGCAGGGCTGTGGTGAGAAAGGAACTCTCCTCCACTGTTGTTGGGAATGTAGACTGGTACAACCACTGTGGAACTCAGTGTGAAGATTCCTCGAAGAACTAGGGTAACAGGTCCCATTTGACCCCAGTATTCCCCTCCTGGGTATCTTTCCCCAAAGAATTAACAGCATCATACCACAGCGGTATGTTTACACCCATGTTCATAACTGCATAGTTTGAAATAGCTAAATTTTGGAAACACTCCAAATACTCTTCAACCAATGAGTGGATTAAGAAGATGTGGGGTTTTAAAAATAAAATAGTACTACTCAGCCACAAAGAATGTTAATTAGAGATATTTATAGTTAAATGGTTGCACACTGAAGCCATACTCTTAAGTTCAATAAACAGAACACAGATGTGTAAATACTGAATAGTTTTCCCTAGTGTGAGAAACACCAAGGGTAAATGAGGACCAAAATGTGTAACAGATAATGTAAAATAGAAAGGCTGAAAAGGTCAGGGAAAGTAAAGAGGAGAATTGGGGAAAAGGAAAGATGAGAAAATAAGGAAAAAGCAGAAACAAAGCTTTTGTAAGCTTTGGGGGGAGGGTTGGGGGAGGAAGGGAATGTAGGGGAAGGGGAAAAACAAGAACCAAAATATATCATGTACAGGTACAAATCCCCAAAGATGAATGTGACCATAATGTGTATCTGAAATGTACCAATAAATTTAAAGGAAAAAAAGAATTTGATCATTTTTAACTCCAAAGATTTACTCAAAAAAATGGTAATGATCAGAAAAGTGACTGTACATCATTTCTCCCTTCCATTAAAAAAAAATCCATGTTTTGCTAATTCATTTAGAAGAATGTAAAAAGAGTGAAACATCTGCTAATAGTTTTTTAATCTAATTTTGCAAAAGGGAGAAAAGGAGTTGAAATCAAAGCTGTATTCTATCTACTCCAGTTATGTATATCAAACATCACAAACAAAAATTCTAAGTGCGCTATTCTTCCTTATGGCAACTGTGAGAAAGAATACAGCCTGAAATTCCAGACTTCATTAAAAAATATAGTTACATGAATAGCAACTCACTGTTTATTACTGACTATTGAATAAATGCAAACTAGAACTAAATGGAACTAAAATCACTACTTTATCATGGCTTTTCTGACCATATCCATAATTAAAACTATGTAAGCACAAGCAATCAAAACATCACTTCACACAGATAAAAATGAATTGCAGCATTCAATTTCTCACATGTGCAAGACTTACAAAATACTATTGGGAAGATATTTTATTTTTCTTTAAAAACATTAAAATCTCAAATTATAATTTGTGGTGGGTAGACTTAAGAACACTATTTTAGGTGTTCTAGTTCCAGCTCTGCCATTAATCACTTAAGTAGCTTTAGATATATCAGTCTTCCTTGTCTTGATTTCTTCATCTGTAAAATGGATATATTCCATCCCTGTATTAGGATGGTGGCAAAGAGAATCAGAAAAACTCTTTGAAGGACAGTGTACCTTAAAGTTTATGTCAGGGTACTAACAATATCACCATTACCAACACAATTATTTATTAATTCTCTAGACTTTAGCACATGAAGGCAGCAATGGAAAGGCACATGTGAGTCACAGAAAGATCAGGTAGGACAGGAGAAGGCACCCTCCACAGGCACTCGGGACTTACGTCCTGCATTTGGGCGTTGAAGACTGCGCAAGATGACAACTGAAAAGACTGAATCATGACCTGAGCAACACCCTGTGGATCAGAATATAGTGCACCTCCCAGTTAAGAATACAGCTGAATGACTTTCTGTCATTGTCAGGAACAATTACACAAATGTTTAGCTTTTTGAGGCCTAGATCAAGTCAATTCAGTTACCAGAGGAGCTTCTTTCTTATCTGTAGAACGAATGACCTGAACTCTACTAGCAGTTTCTGAACTCTCATGTTGCTGGATTTACAACACTCAATAGCAGAACCTCCTTTTAAAAAACTCAATGAAAACTTCGGTTTAAAGACAAAAACCAGCACTCCTTTAGTTGGAGTAGAAGCAGGAGCTCACAGACCCACAGTCCTGGAAGAACAGCATGAAAACCACTGGACTAGATAATCAGATACATTCTAACTCCACAACTATATAGCTATGCTGAATGAATGCTCCAGAAGAAAAAGTTTAGTGATCTTATCAAAGGGATTAACAAACACTTTTGAAATTTGTTAGATTCTAAACTTTCCAATAAATTTACAGGAATTTACTACTTTTAGTTGAAAAAAATGTAAACTAGCCCTCCAAATTATCTGAAAAATCATCAAGGAAGACTTATCAACCAGGCATGGCGGCTCACACCTATAATCCTAGCACTCAGGAGGCAGAGGCAGGAGGATTGCTGTGAGTTTGAGGCTAGCCTGGGATACTAGTGAGTTCAGGATTAGCCTGAACTAAAATGTAAGACCCTGACTGAAAACAAGACTTATCAAAGCACTGGGTCACTTGATTCATCCAACACTGAATTTCCAATCTCATCTCTCAAATTTGACGTATTACCCTTTAGAATTAAAGAAGTATATTTTCCTTCATAAAGTAAGTCTACCTTGTCATTTACTATCCAGTTTGAAAACCAAATTAACCAAAACTAGATGTGCGGCAAATAAGGATTTCCTCTGTGCTTCCCAGTGCTGGAGTATGGGTGAGGCCAAACAGGTGGCTTCCAATCTGAGGCAGCCGGTGTGCTATGTGAGGGACGGACGGCTGGGCAGGGGTGTGGAGCTCACTTGTCTGGACTGGAGTCCAGCTCTGCCACTTAGCAGACAAGTGACCATAAGACCACTCAGTCGTCCCAGGCCTGGTCCTCTCACCTCTAACACGGAGTTGTGTGCTATGAGTGAGCCTGAATGCACAGAGCTTCAGGACAGCGCCTGATGCAAAGTCAACACTGTGCTCATCACTGTCACCCTGACTGGTGAGCCCACGCAGGCTGAGGCCAAAGTGCTTCACTGGCACAGACAGCAAGCAAAAAAAAAAAAAAAAAAAAAAAACCAAACAAGTTGATTTTATTCAAATAAGCTAGTTTTATTAGATTTTAAATTCTAAGATTATTAATTTCCTTATTTTTGATAGCATGCTCTCCTCTGAAATGATAGTGACAAGTAAATAGCAGTTTAAAAATAACTTACTCAAAAAAAATATGACAATCTATATCACAGTCCCTAGAAGTTTACATTTCTACATTTCTTCTACGGATCTATAAAGTCCAAAGTATGGAACTACTTGTAAGTCATATAAAACCACATTAAAAAAATAATTCAAAGCAATAATTAATATATACTTCACATTTTTTCTCCCTCTTGACACATTTAAATAAAAATCTAGCTCATTTCTCTATCTTTGCCTCTAGGATGAATATAAATTTAATTAAAGGATTCATTTTTTTTAGTATAAAAGACCTTATAAAGTCATGTGAGGAAATTCTGTTAAAAATACTCATTTACTTTTGTAAAGAAGTTGCTCATCTTATGACAAAATCAAACCTCCTTAAATCTGGAAAAATAGTCTCCTCACTTAACTGCTGGATTCTGAATTAAAAAGAAAAATAACATACTTAATATTTAAAATCTGATTTTATTGATGTTTTGAGATAGGGTCTTGATATGCAGTCCAGGCAGAACTTGAACTCACAGTGATCCTCCTGCCTCAGCCTCTAGAGTGCTGAGATTAGAAGCATATGCCATCACATCCAGCTAAAATCTGATTTTAAAGTTGCTTATGCCATTAAGCTTGAAAGTAGTGTTTAATCTACCACTTACCATTACTATTTATCATTTTTCTTCTAGATTCAAACTTTAAGAGAAATAGCAGCCTTCTAATAGGCATTATTTTCCTAAGTATAACATCTGTACACTCATCCCCTACTACTTTCTATCCAAAAATTTTTCTATTAAACACTGGCACTACTACTTAAAAATACAACTTTCATTCTGGCAACAGTGGATTTTACATTAACATTTGTGTCTTTCATCTGGAGTCAACTTCCTGAACAATGCACTCACTTTCATTTTAGCAAATTACATATCTCCAAGAATGTGAATTTAGCACTAAATGACCCTGGGACCTCTGGATGGGGAAAAATTCATCATATAATAACTACAGTTTAAAATCTACCCTTTAGCCAGGTTTATTGAGCTGTGAGACAATGTTGCTCTCTGTTTTTAGTAGCATTAAGCTTCTGCTGTTACCTGAACATGCTGGCTTTGTGCAAGCTCCTCTTTCCTGCGTTTCATGAGCTCTTTTCTCAGATCTTTGGGTGCTTTCTCCACTTCATTTAAAACCTACAGTGTATAAGCATGCAGGAAGTGGGGAAATAATGCTTTCTCCACAGCAAGCATTTATGTGAGCAGACAAGCTACAAGTTAAGAATTAAAGTTGTTTAAAGTTGCTTTTAACATGCATTAGCATTAGTTTAGTGAAAAAGAAAAGGATAGAGCATGCTTAATTTCAGTGCAGAAAGGAACACTACATACATAGAGGTTAATTAGTTGTTTAATTAGACCTATGTATTTTCTCTTAAAGAGGCAAAAGCTATCAGTGAAGGGTTACTTGCTGCACTGATGCTGAACTAAAGGTGAAAACTCAACTGACCTTGAAAGATCATAAAATTACATTGCCATTGTTTGAAAGAGTGAACATAAGAAAAGCTAATGCCACTTATAAAAGTGCAAATTTTTATAAATGGCTTGATAATAACAAAGGAATAATTCTACATGAAATCCACTTAATCAGACAGGAAAAAAAAGAAAAAAGAAAAAAGGAAAGGAAATCTTAGAATTTGCAAAGGAGAAACAAATGGGTACTAAATTTTTTCGAAAAAAACACACCTTTTTATACAGTGTGATTAAAGTAAATGTGTCTGTTCATTTTTTTGTAGGATGACAATAACATTCTCCTTTGCTGATAATTTAAACCATGCTTGTCAACTTTCAAATCGGTAGTATAAACACTTTAAAGTTTAGTAAACTCTGATTTATTATGCCAAATATAGAATATTTTAGAGTTCCTTCTTTTAATCATTTTAAAATCCTAGATATGAACTCCATCTTCAACAGATCTATAATCCAACTATGAAAAACAATCACATGTTTACAAGTAGAAGCACCAAAAGAAACCAGATTCCAAATCACCACATGCCATCAATGGTCAGAAAGACTGATTCTGATTTAACATAGTGTATTTTAAATTTCCCATCAATAATCCCTCATGAAACCAAATCACCAAAAAAAGAAAGAGATACCCCAAATGCAAGAAGTTTAGCAATAAAGAAAAACGCACAATTACTTAAAATACATATGACATAATATAAACATGTTCACTAAGTAAAATTCTATCTCAAAACATTCTAACAACTAGAAATCTATTTATTTAGAATTAAGTCACATATCTAAATGTAAAAGTCTTTTAGTTTAATGTGATACAAGAATAATCACTGAATAAAAACTAGCCATGATTTTAAGAAAATTAATATCCCCATAATGGTCTATATAGTGATTCTATACAAATCATAACAAAAGTAACTAACTTAATTTTAGAAACAAATAAAATACCAACACTTTGTTTACTAACACTCAGCTCTATCCTATTTAAAGCACATCCCTATGCTATAGCAGAGTGAGGTTATACATATGTAAAGGACAGGAGATGTAAGGAATTTTACATACTTTCTACTTTTTTTTCAGAACTTAAATGTTAGAAGTCAATGAATTTCAGTACTTGAGATGGGTAACAAAAGTGAAAAGGCATCAGAGTTTAGTTTGAGATTTTCTGTTCCAATCCTAGAGTTATTTGCAATTATCTTCCTGGGACCTTTTGTAACATTAAAAGGTAAATCCTCCTCCTATGCTTAAGACACATAATAAATCATTAAGTTATCTCTGAAAATATCTTAGATGTAAAGTTCTCATAGTTTCTATCTGGGGACAAAAAGACACAATAATAAATGGAAATACTCCTTGTGCATCAATGATAATCTTTTATAGAAAATATTACCACAAATAAATTCTTTAACAGTATAAAACCACTTTAGGAAAGATTAAAAACTCATTCTAATCAACTTATTTACAGAAAGTTGCCATTTTTAATTCTTCAAAGTACCTCCCAATTTATTAAGCTTATAGATGTTATTTCAAAATTCAAGTTATTCAGTAACTTTTGGTTAGCAATATGTCCAAGAAAAATCAATAAAGTTAAGCAAAAAATGTGCTAAAATAAATTAGTGGTATCACTGGCCAATGAAGTAAGGTTTCTTGAAAAATACTGTCATACAAGGCCTTACGTATTGTTTTAAGAGAAGAGAAATATTAGATTGGAATGTAAATTAAACTTAATTTGAAGACTTGCTTGGGGTTTAGCTACACTGGATATCTTGGATTGGTAGTTTATAAACTTGATTAGGCCACTAAATTCTCTTTTATTTCAGCTTTTTCGGTAGTAAAATGAGAATAACATCTGACCTTACAACCACCACCCTGCATCACTGTTGGGAAGACAAAACAAAGGAATCAATGGGTGCTATCTAACTACCAGGTATTGCTCCTATGTCCTTAGGTAGTCTTAAATTTACATTTTAAAACTTAATTCTAGTAATTCAAATGGTAGTTAGACATACCTCCTTCCTCCGATTCTTTAGTATGTTCTGAAATTTGGACAGCTCTTTTTCTTGTTCTCCTTTAATGCGTTTGGCTTCATCTCTCAAGCGATTTGTGTGTTCTTGTTCTAGTCGTTCAATAGTCTGTTTCTGCTGCTTTTCTAGATTCTCAATTTCCTGGTCATACTGTCGCTTTTTACTCTGTAAAATATTGTAGCTTAAGATGATTTAACTTTTCTAACATGTATACTAACTCGTTATAGTGAAGATATTTACTAAGCTCATATGACTAGTATTTAGTGATATAGCCTTCACAGTACTAAACAAATCAAATATACTGAAGTGTTAGAAATTTTTCATAAAGAAGTATTTTACCTAACATCTTAAGTATTTTTACTTCCATTACACAAGTAGTAGAGTATTAAAAATTTTAGACAATGCAGAATACCCAGTTGCCAAGGATTACATAAGCTAGAAAAATGACAGCATTCATTCAATACAATTTTTTGATAGAATTGAAGGGCTCATCTGAATTCATTTTAATAATGTAATTATTTGTCATTTAGAGATTAACTCATTAAGAGTCTTACAATAAGCACCTATGCTACTGAAACAAAAATTTTGCAATTATAGGTCAACTGTTTCAATTGTTCCTAATTATACTAATAGACTTGAGTCATCATGCAAGTTTGGGTGGAGGTATAGTTAAAATGTTTGTAAAAACTTTTTTTAAGGAAACTAAAAAGCAAAGCATTTAGGAGGGAAGAGAGACAGAGTTCTCATATAGTCCTGGAAAAGAAAATACAAATACCATAAAAAAACACAATGTAAATGAAATTTCATTATTTTAAGAATCTGCAGTTATCTAACACATAAAATCAACAATGCCACATTTCATGCAAAACAATCCTCACCAACTAAAATTACAAGACCACCAAAGTGCTACACGTAAACTGAAACATTATTTCAACTATTTCTCTCCTAACTTATATTAAGCCAGATGATTGACATAAGTTAATAAAATTTCACATCACATTACTAATTCCTTTTTGAATTTTGGACACAAAGGAAACTAAAGGACTCAGCAACAATTTGCCTTAATTAGTACTGTTTTCTGTAGCAGCAACAAACAGGAATGTGGAAGAAAAGAAAGAATGCTTTGAAAAAAGCCCTAAGAAGCTCTGATACTTAGCCAGACTTGATAACAACGGTGTTAGTTCTACACTAGTTTGAAATTTTAGATTCTAAACTGAAAGACTGAATTGAAACCCTAATAGGTACATGTATGAACTCTGTAAACCATCTCTGGCTTCACATTTCCAAGTTTTCATAACAGGCTTCAATTGAGAAAAAAACAAACCTGTCATACCATAAATCAGTGATAACAAAACTGAAATTGGAAGATTCTTTCAAAATTAAAAAAAAAAGAGGGACATTCAGAATACTAAAGAGATATAGACTAGAAATACATCACAAAACCAGGAAAATCTAATGATTCAGAACAAATTCTAAAACTTTCTAGTTGTTTGGTTTTTTTTTTTGCTTTTTGAGACAGGGTCTCGCTTTGTAGTTCAGGTTGGCCCTGAGCTCACTATGGTGCCCAGGCAAGCCGCCGCGAACTCAGCAATCCTCCTACCTCTGCCTTCCGAGTGCTGGGATTACAGACGTGAGCCACCACGTCCGGCATTGTGGTATGTGGTGTTGATTGTTGGTGGGCATGTCTCCACACCCAGCATTATATGTGGTTACCGGGGATTGAACTCAGGACCTTGCGCTTGCGAGGCAGGCGCCAGAACCACTGAGCTAACCCTCTGGCCCTCTAGTTGTTTGGTTTTTAAGCACTAAACATCATTATTAACAAAACATTACAAAAATCTAACATGTTACCATCATTTCTTGTTCAAAGCGCCGGAAAATTTGTTCTCGTTGCTGCTGTAGTTTGCAGTTGAGTTGCTGCTGGGCTCTTTGCTCTTCTTTTTGAAGAAATCTTAATTCTCGAAGTTCTTGACGCCTGATAAAATAATGATAAAGAGGAAGACTGAAAAAATTATACCTTCAAATCAATACCTTTTATACAAAGCTGTAAATATCTTTAAACAGAGAGTACATGTTGGGCATGATAGGTACATCTGTAATCCTAGCACTCAGGAGGCTGAGGCAGGAGGACTGTCAACTTGAGCTACACAGTGAGTTCAAGTTAGTAAGAATGAGTTAATAATAATAATACTGTTAGAAAAAATAATTCGAAATTATCCAACCATTTAACCTCAATTCTCTATTCTTTAGGCCTTGGGAAAACAAGTCACAAACCAGTTTTTAAAACACTATGTTTCTCTATTCACCTGAGAAACCGCAACTCTTCAGTTTTAGAATCACTATCTGTAACTATCTTTGACGTGGTGACGCTCACTTCTACACCATCAACAATAAATTTGCGTGTTTTCTTCAATGTTTTCTTCTGTCTTCTTGTTTCCTAAGTGAGATTTTATTTTATTAGCTAAGTTTTGAATACAGAATACAGGGTATAGAAAACATATTCTTTAAAAATAAAACAGTGAAACAGCCATAAAGACTATACAGTATAAATGTAAAGAAACATGGTTTTCTGGGAAACCAGTTACACTATCTTAAACTTCATCTGTTTTAGACTGGACTTTACAGAAGAAATGAAGTCTTT
Source organism: Thryonomys swinderianus (assembly GCA_004025085.1). NCBI lineage: Eukaryota > Metazoa > Chordata > Mammalia > Rodentia > Thryonomyidae > Thryonomys > Thryonomys swinderianus. The sequence goes on from PVIC010002986.1 coordinate 64,709, forward strand.
TACAAAGTGCCAGGCATTTCACCGGGTGTGGTGACTCACACCTATAATTCTAGCATGCGGGAGGTAGAGGCAGGAGGACTGCCACAAGTTGGAGGCTTGCCTCGGCTACATGTGAGTTCAGTCTGAATTACAAAGTAGAACCTGTCTCAAAGAAAAAAAAAAGTGACAGGCATTTTGATGATGTGCAAATAAAAGTTTTATGATACTACATAATTATGCAGAAGCAGTGACTTTTACATGTCAACTATTTTTTCATCTTTTTACTTTTATGAGTTCTGAGGTATCTTTGCTTTTCCATTGACAAAACACTTAAAAATGGGATTCTTTGAACCAAGAATGATGGTGCACATGTGAAATCGAAGCACAAGAGGGGCTGAGTCAGGAGGATCATTGTGAGTTTAAGGCCAGCTTGGGCTACATAACGAGACATCTCCACCCCCCAAATAAAGAATTTCTGGGGTTCATCCCTTAAAAAACTAAAGCAATGGGCCGGAGGGTTAGCTCAGTGGTTCCGGCGCCTGCCTCGCAAGCGTAAGGACCTGAGTTCGATCCCTGGTTACCACATATGATGCTGGGCATGGTGGCTCACGCCTGTAATCCCAGCACTCGGGAGGCAGAGACAGGAGGATTGCTGAGTTCGTGGCGGCTTGCCTGGGCACCATAGTGAGCTCAGGGCCAGCCTGAACTACAAAGCAAGACCCTGTCTCCAAAAAGCAAAAAAAAAAAAAAAAAAAAAAAACCTAAAGCAATGAGTCTGTGTGTGGGTAGGTATGTTTTGAAAAGGTTCTCGGAATCAAAATCAGTCTAATCAGTAGCATCAATATCATAAGTACTCCTTCATCTAGGACCAGAACTGGACATGTTGTTTCAGAGGCACAAGGATACCAGATCTACCTACTGCCTATAGCCTAAAACTCCTCTTCAAGACCAGACTCTCAATTTTTTACCAAGTGCCCCAAAGTTAAAAAATGCAAATAGAAATACAACATTTCTACAAGTACATCTTGGTAAACAGATTAAGGGTAGAGGGCAGATAGTTACTTGGTTTTGATATGAGAAAAGAGGTTAGAAAGTAGAGACAGTAAAAACGGAAAGTGAGAACACTAAAGTTAAGATGCATGACAGTGTAGAATGGCCTGCCTCTGGACCTGCTGACCAGCATCGTGACATGTCTATACTGTCCCTAGATGCTTCTGCTGTTCATCCTAACCCTGTCTCTGGTCCTTTCCCCGAACTTTCTCTAAAATTTACCAATAGTATGCCCTAACAAAGCAGATCTACCTCCTTCTCCCCACCAAAATTTTGCCTCCCGTTAGCTCCAACTAAGATGTAATTAATAGTCTTAATTCTCACAAAAGTATTTCCCTTTAAAAGAGACTATTACATAATTAATTTTGGATTGATGGAATTCCAGTCAGTGAATCAGAGTAAACTGGAAAAACAAAGAAAATCCTGGCAAGACATGGAACCCTCTGAGGTAGCCAGGCTGGGTGATCAGTTACGTCCTGGAGGCCTGTCCCTAAGGTCAGTTCCTCTGGAATGCTACTGAATCTTCTGTTACTTACCAACCCAGAGTCTCTAAAAGTTGTTTTCCAGAGGATAGGCCATGACTCATTTGTATTGGAATTCCACAGCCCTTTCTATGAAGATATGAATTCCTGAGTCTAAACCTAGGCCTTTACACAGCTCTCCTGGGGAACACCTGACACCATGATTCTGAGAATTACATGCCAACAGCTCCTAGTATTCTGGGGTTGAGGTTACTGGTTTTGTGTTTTCCTTACTACGGTCCTGATGGGAGTAGCACAATTGTAAAGAAGCAAGACAGGTCACCTATAGGAGGTAGGGGTGAGTCAAGGATAGTTTACATCCTGTACACACTTAAAAAAAGAGATCATTCTTGGCTAAGCACATGTGTAATCTGAGCACTCAGGAGGCTGAGGCAGGAGAATCACTGCAAGAATAAGGCCAACTCGAACTACATAGTGAGATCTTGTCTCAAGAGAAAAAAACAAAAAACAACAAAAAAGAGATTATTCTTTCAATTTTTCAGTTTTTATATCTTAGTGAACCTTGCTAAATTTGCACCCAGATGTGCAAACTAAACAACTACGGTGCCATTGTATCAGAGGTTTGCAAAACTAAGTAGGTTCTACCCAAAATTTTAAAGATTACATACAGAATCTCTTTCTTTTTAACTGATTACCTTAGTAGCCCAAAAGAACCCACAGGATTATTATTATACTGAGTTAATAGTGTCTTATTTGTAACAAATCACTAAAATCTAAATTGCCAAAATGATAACAAAAAGCCCACATCCACTTACTTGTAAAGATATTGAGCCAGTGTCTTTAGTTTTACTTAAGAAGCTAGAGATGGATAAATTCAAGTCAATGCTGCTATTATCCGCGGTGGAACCAGTGCCTGAATCAGCATCATTTTCTTTTTGAGTCTCAGATTCTGGTATCAGTATGGTTTCGGTTTTTGATAAAGCATCTGTTTCTGCCTTACTTTCTGCATCTTCAGAGTTGATATTAATGCTGGGAATTAGAACAGGCTCTGGCTCACTGGGCTGTGAAGCTGCAGGAAGTTGTGGCTCCATCCTGGCTGACACGTCACGTGGGGTTTCCTTTTCTTCCGTCTCTCGCTGAGGAATGGCAACGTGAGCATCACTTGCCACAGCCTCTTCCTCAGGTGCAGTCACTGCCCTTCTCACCTCTAATTCTGTAGTGCAACTTGACCCAGTAACTTCTTCAACTTCATTTGTCCCTGGTTCCTCACTGGTGTCTAAGATATTCTCTGAATTGTTGATTAACTTTTTCTCATATTTATTTTCCACAGATTTTTTTTCTATGTCATTAGTCTTGACAATTTCTGTAATAGGAGGAACTTCAGTACCATTAACCTCAAGACTCTCTGTGGCTTTATTTATCAATTTCTGGCCTGCTTCAACCACTTCTTTCCCATCATTTCTCTGAACATCCTCAGTGCTGTTTTCAACTGCCTTCTGAGCAACATGTGTTTCTTCACTTCTTCTTACCATATCACTTGTATCACTTATCACACTTTTTTGAGTTGTGTCATCTTTTCCCAATTTCTCTATTGTGTCTTCCTTTGTATGTACAACTCCACTGTCAACTATGTGATTATCTACCTCTTTTTCTCCAGTCTCCTGAGATACTAAATCAACAGTCTGAATAGTGGTATCTTTATTATCTTCAGATTTTACAAGTTTGTTTTCAAGTAGCTGTTGCTTTTCCTGATCTCTTTCTTCCTCTGGTTTCAAATTATGTTTAATATTTGTTTCTAATATAATTGTATTATCCTCCTTTCCTTCACTGAATAAATTAACACCCACCATTTCTTTGTCTTCTGTGTCAGGCAGACTACTGAGCTTGAGTCTCTTCTCCTTTTGCCTGTCCTCCCAGGGAGCTGCTGTCCGACTGGGGAGCTTGGCTTCATCTCCCAAGTGTGCATCGTCCACATGACCCTCAGTGCCCTCCACAGCCTTTTCAGGTTCATTAGCGCCAGGTTTACCAGTAAGCGCTTCACTGCTAAATTTGTCTCCGGAAGCATTGTGTTCTGTTTTTTCTGACACAGATTCCAAAATACAAGCATTCTGTGAAAGTTTATCTTCCTCAGAGCTGGCAATACTAAGGTCTGAGGAGGCACGCTTGTTTGCAGGTATTGGCTAAAAAAGATTTTAAATTTGTAGTGTTAAAACATGATCTCAAGTAATGGTCAAAACAATGTTTATACATAAAACAATGATCTGATACCTGTGTTTAGTAAAAGTTGAAGTTATAAAAATAATGATAATTATTCAACAATAAATATAAATAATAGTTTCAACCAAACATGATGGAAATGGGTAGCAAGAAACAACCTTGCTAATCACTTCTAAAATAAAAGGTTTTCGGCTTTTACTCAAGAGTACTCCTTAAGATAAAATTACAATCACATCTCAGAACTCTACTCATTTGTTTGTTTTTGTGGTACCAGAGACTGAACTCAGGACCTTGCACTTGCCAGACAGGTGCAACACCACGGAGCTAAACCCCTGGCTAGCTAAACCTCAAAACTCTACTCTTAAAAACTTTCACTACTGCTGGGTGTGGTGGCTCACACCTGTAGTCCCAGCAGGAGGACTGCTGTGAGTTCCAGGCTTACCTGGACTACATAATGAGTTCAGGACCAGGCTAAACAACAAAGTGAGACCATGTCTCAGAAGAAAAAAAAATACTGACCAGAGAATTTTCAATTTCCTCTTCATCATCTTCCTCTTTGCCATCTTCAACTTCTTCTGTTACTTCAGCCTTTGCCTCTGCAATCAGTTCTCGGATTGGTTTGTTGGAATCAATAGTGACAAAGGGATGCTATTGATCATTAAAAAGAGAATGCTCAGTAACAACTCAGATACTTTGTAAAGTATATGTCCAACATACATAAAACACATCCCTCCATGGGCAATGTACAATCTATATGTAGGAAAACCACAAATAACTTCAGAAGATGCTTTATCTGGAAAGGAAAGGAGGGAGAAGGGATTGAGCAAAAGTCATAGCTGCCTACAACTGGATTTGTGCTCTTTTCTCTAGGAATCTGAAGAAAATTTGTTAAAAATAGTGACTTGGGGCCGGAGATTCAGCTCAGTGGTTCTGCGCCTGCCTTACAAACTCAAAGTCCTGAGTTCGATCCCCCGTATCTACATACAATGCTGGGCATGGTGACTCACGCCCACCAGCAATCAATACCACATACCACAGTGCTGGGGGTGGTGGCTCATGCCTGTAATCCTAGCACTCAGGAGGCAGAGGCAGGAGGATTGCTGAGTTTGAGGCTTGCCTGGGCTACACAGTGAGCTTAGGGCCAGCCTGAACTACAAAGTGAGACCCTGTCTCAAAAAGAAGTGACTTGTACAAGTATTTTTCTGTGTATCTGGAAATTTCTTAATAAAAAATTAAAATTTAAAGATAGTATATTATTGACTCTTAAAAAGTAGTAATTATCTACATAAATGATATCAAAATCTCAATTTTTAAAAATCACAGAAAGCTTTAGAATTCTGTTAAAGGTGTTTTGGAGATGGCTCTAATATTCTCAAAGATGACTTTTTAACCTCTGTACACTCAATGCATAACAGTATCTGCTACAGGCCTTCAAATATAGGAATGGTGAAATAGTATGAAAAGGTATGCTCTAGGTATATATATGCACACAGCAGGGAAGTTTTTTTCCTGCTTTCCCCTTACTCCATAGATAAACAGATCAGTACTCAAGACTTACCCTCACTATAAGAGCCATTTAAAAAATTAATGGCCCCTACCCACAAGGTGCTTGCTTTCAAGTAATTACAGAAATATAATGAAAGTGAAAGGAACATAGTTAAACTAAATAAAAGAAAGCACAAAAGGAGTGACTTATAAACTTAATGCTATTAGAAGTATCTATACAGCGTATGTCTATAAAGCAGACACACATTTTGGCTTTCTATAGACTTAAATGCAAAGAGAATACAATGAATGAATCCATACACTCTTTGAAGACATTAAAACAGTATGACTTGTTGTTGTCATACTACCCCATTTCACCTGCAGTAGTTGAGATGTAGTCCATCTGGCATCCACATTCTTTTCTAAGCATTTCTTTAGAAAGTCCTTAAAATTTGAAGACCTTCAAAATAAAATTTTAACAATGATAGTCAAATAAAATTCCTTGATAAATCATGCTTAAATTTCATTATGTATGAATGCTATTAACACTAGAAAAGTAGCTAATAGAGAGCCAAGGATTTAGCTCAGTAGTTCTATAGTCTACCTCACAAGCACAAGGTTCTAAGTTTGAACACAGGTATCACATACCACGATGCTGGGCATGGTGGCTCACGCCTATAATCCTAAGACTCAAGAGGCAGAGGCAGAAGGATTGCTGCGAGTTCGAAGCTTCCCTGGGCTACCTTGTGAGCTCAGGGTCAGCCTGAACTACAAAGCGAGACCCTGTCTCAAAAAATAAATAAATAAATAAATAAAAACCCTAGCTAACAGAATAAAATTTTATAGAACTTTTCTTCTGAGTATGTGATAGAAACAAAACTAAATAGAAACACTGTCATTAAGACCTGGCCATATATTCACAAATATGAAAAACATTCTGTTCTACTGAATTCCAATCACATATATGCCTCACTTTCTCACAGTACAGAAAATCTTTTTCATGTAGACATTAACTCATTCAAACTTTTAAATACATGATAAAGTTATAGTTGTTTTATAATCCTTAAATCTTAAAAATATATCCAATACAGCCAAGCGTGGTGGCTCAGGCCTGTAATCCCAGCACTCAGGAGGAAGAGGCAGAAGGATTGCTGAGTTCCAGGCTATCCTGGGCTATATAGTAAGCCCAGGGCCAGCCTGAACTACAAAGCGAAACCCTGTCTCAAAAAAAAAAATATATATATATATCTATACCTATATCTATATATAGCTCCAAGATCAATTTTTTAAGTCATGAGGTCTTTGAACTACATACCCAAAGTTAAATACCCTTGGAAAACCAGACGAATGAGACAGCAAGTTTTATTTCTTAAAAAAGTTGATTTAGAATAGTTTACCATCTTGATGGCTGTGCTAACGTAGGAGGCTCAGATTTTGCTATTTTTAGCAGCACTCGCATTGGATTTAACTCGTGATGAGGTGGTTCTATCTCAGCCATTTCTATTAAAGTGATGCCTAGGGACCAAACATCAGCTTTGTAGTCATATGGTCTGTCCTTTGATGTCTCACACATGACAACTTCAGGAGCCATCCTAAGAAAAGAAAGAATTCAAAGTTAAGAGTACAAGCATAGTTGTTGAAAACCACACAGACAGTATAATAAATTATGAAGACTGACACATGGTGGTACACGCCTAAAATCCCAGGACTCAGGAGGCATGAGTTTGAGGCCAGCCTGTACTGCATGGTGAGACCCTCAACAAAACAAAAACAAATTATGTACACAAAAGTCATCAGCAATATTAAGTTCTAGTCATGCATAAAAGCAAACTTTTATAATCTGAGCACTCTGGGAGGGTGAGGCAGAGGATCACACGTTCCCCTATGCAACTTAGCCTCAAAATAAAAAAAGTAAAGGGCTGTGGATGCAGTTCAGTGAGAAGGTTCTAGGTTTTGTACTCATTTTCCAGTACCGAGGTGAAAAAAACTGCTATATGACTAATACTATAAATTCATAAAACTGATACCTACCAATATGGTGTGCCAATAAAGGAATCCCTTCTTTGAATTGTCCTCGTGTTTTTAGCTGATACTCCAAAATCGGCTTGAAATAAATTATTATACAATAGCATTAACAATAGCTTTTAAATATAATAAATTACATTCAATGGGAAAGTGGGAGTATTTCAAATCTTTAGTAAGTACAACCTTATTAAAGGATAACAAAATACAGAAATAAATTTTCTACATTCTAATCTTGACCAACATCTTCCTACCATTTTCCAAAACACTACCAAGACGTCCATCATTAATAAATTTAATACCACCATCTTTATGTATCTTTAAATGACACATTCTTCAGAATTGAAAATAGTAATGTTAAAATAGTTTATCCAGGGCCGGCGGGTTAGCTCAGTGGTTCCGGCGCCTGCCTTGCAAGCGCAAGGACCTGAGTTCGATCCCTGGTTACCACATATAATGCTGGGCGTGGTGGCTCACGCCTGTAATCCCAGCACTCGGGAGGCAGAGACAGGAGGATTGCTGAGTTCGCGGCGGCTTGC
>PVIC010002987.1:0-72453 GCA_004025085.1 Thryonomys swinderianus
AAAAAAAAAAAAAAAAAAAAAGGAAGAGAGAGAGAGAAAGAAAGAGAAGAAAATGAAGAAAGAAAAGAAAGTTATGCAAAAAGGCAAACTCATTAAGTTGGAGTTTCCTTTGGTCATTTCTGAATATTGTGATATACACACTATATACAATTATTCACTTAGCTGCCAATTCATTTAAGAATCTAGCCACTTTAAGGGAACTTGGTTGTAAAATGCATTAATTACTGCATTCTTCTGGGAAGTAAACTGTGGGGCACTTCATTTGAAGCACTAGTTTGCTAAGTGCTGTGCAGCCCAGCAATATCAACATCATATGGGAATCTTAGATGGTTTGAGGGCCACCCTGACCTACTGATTCAGAAACTGTGGAGGAAGCCTTGGTAATATGTGTTTGATGGAACTCAAAATTTAGTCACTGGTTTGGAAGAGAAACAGAATGTGCACCTGTGATTTACCAAAGACTCAAAACAGTCACGGAAGTAAATGGTCAATGGGTGATGGGCTGAAGATTTGACATTAGCTACTGACATTTAGATCATTCTTGAAAATTAAAATTTTTTTAAAAGCCTGTTTTTTTTTACAAATCTAGAATCAGAAAAAAAGACAGACTGATACTCGGTTTCTTGGTCTCTAATTCCTCTCTAGAAAAAAAGAAAAAGCCTCCAACTTAGATTATAGGTTAGATTTTGAAGAGTTTCAGTGACTATCATTAAAAAAAGGAACTCTTACAAACACCCACTGAAGCTAACAGATAACAAAATATTTATTTTATTGTAAAATTAAAAAATAGTAGACAAGCATATATTGTTACCAAAGCAGGATACAAATATATAAATTATTGCAGTTTCCAAAGAAAATATAACCAAATGTCTAGTTTTGAAATAAACTTAGTTTTTATTGCAGCAGTTTAACTTTTCCCCAAATATCTCAGCACAACTTTGTAAAATAAACTTCTAACAGTGAAAAAAGACTAAATTCAATGACCATCACAAATGCTACTTATACTGAAAGCAAACACACGAAACATACAAACACACTTCTTTTGGGGGGGACTCATTTTCATGGTTGTTTCATGATTTTCATGTTGTTAGCTTAAAACTGTGGGACAATTTATAGTCACTAAAATGCATTACTAATATGGATTCTTTTAAACCAAATAAATAGTGAAATTGTATGTTCCAAACTAGAACCTCATAGATGGTAACCAAGCACTGTACCATAGAACATCTCCACACCCACCCCAATTTCTGGTTCTACAGGCTGGTATAATGTGTTTTGCATCAAGGTAATGACATCCTGAAGTTGCTTAATTGGCTAGACTACATCATAATGAGCAAATGTGAAGGGTGAAGTAAAATGAAAATATTTAGGTTCAAGACAGAGCTTTGATTTTCTAGTCACAGCACTGTCCTTGTCTTCCTTTGTGCAACAGCTTTACCTTCTGGTACATAATTCCTTTACCCCAACACAACAAACATTAACTTGGCAAGAAATAACCTGTTGGATAACCTTTTCTAATTTTAAACCACAATTTTTTTTCATATAATCAATTCCACGAAGATAAAATTAACAACTACACACTGAAATGAAATCAACTATCTTTGCTTCACAGTCACATCTGAAAAGATATTTTTAAAATTTTACAGAGTATTGTCTTAAATAAGTATTTAAAAATACTCAACTACCTTACTTTAGTATCAGCAATAGTATCTGTCAGTAAGTAAACTGGCAAGTCAGAAAAAATAATACTATACTTTAACACTGTAACATTTAAACGTTTTCAGACATGTAACCTATTTTTATTTTTACTCACCAGAACCGAATAAGCTACACAAATAATTTACCTTTTTAAAATCCCTACTTAACTTTAGCATACAAATTTTGTATGCCATTTTACAATATTTATAATGAAAAGTTTCCTGTAAAATGAAACAAAGTAAAATAAAAAGTAATAATAACACAAATCACTTTTAAAAACTTTAAGACTAGTAAAAGTTATAAATCTCAACAATATAAACACCAAGGTAAACAATGTATAAACTTAAAAAAACCACAAAGTACTTTAAAACATTTTCTGTGGCAAAGGATATGATTAAACATAGGAAAAAAAAAAAACTGAAGTCACCAAGGTAAACAATGTATAAACTTAAAAAACCACAAAGTACTTTAAAACATTTTCTGTGGCAAAGGATATGATTAAAAACACAGGAAAAAACAAAACAAAACAAAAACTGAAGTCGGCAGGGTGGTACACACCTGTAATCCCAGCACTGTGGAAAACTGAGGCAGAAGGATTTTTAAATTTAAGCCAAGCCTGGGCAACTTAGAGATTTAATGATACCCTGTCTCAAAAATAAAATATGATAAATAAAAACAAAAATAACAGCACTGGTGATACAGCTCTGTGTAAAAGTCCTGAATTTAATCCCCAGTACCACAAACTGATGAAAACAAAACAAAACAAAACAAAACAAAACAAAAAAAACCAAACCAAACCAAAACAAAACCAAGGCATGGTGTCTACTGAAATGACAAAAACCAAAACACAAAATAAAAAAAAAAATGTATTTTATTTCTGAAATTACTTGCAAACATGAACTTGGTATTTTAAATATAAGCCTTAATAAAACAAAAAAAAAAAATATATATATATATAAGTGGGCACTTCTTGGTGAAATGAGCATATGTATATTTTGGAAAAATAAAGTCTGTGCTCCAACATTTTGGAGAAGAAATTATGTAATGGAATAAAAACATCATCTAGCTGCCATTGGTGTCTAAAATACAGGCCTTTTGCAAAGGACCAATTTAGATATTAATACTAGGATCAGAGGATAAGACAATACTCTTAAACATAAAGTTGGACAATTTAAAAACATTATCTATTTACTTGTTTTTCTGGTGCTAGGTACCAACCAGGACTTTGAATATGCCAAGCACATAAAAACTTTAAAGATATCATGTGATTAAAACTCACTTTTCACCAGCACTCAGGAGGCAGAGACAGGAGGATTGCTGAGTTCGCGGCGGCTTGCCTGGGCACCATAGTGAGCTCAGGGCCAGCCTGAACTACAAAGCAAGACCCTGTCTCCAAAAAGCAAAAAAAAAAAAACCAACTCACTTTTCATTCTCACTTTTTAAATTTATCATGAAGTCTGATGTAAAAAATTGACTTATTTCACCTTCCCTTAATCACACAAACCTTGAAACTGTAATACCTGAGTAGCAATCTGTCTCTAGTTTTGCTACAGACTTTTTCTATACCTCCTCAAAGCATACTGACAACTATACAGAAGAGTTATCTATGGAAATCAATATTAGAGATATTTCATTTTCCGCCATGTTAGAATTCATCTCTGTCCTTGATCCTTATTTTTGCATATATAATAATTACATTTTCAATTAAGAAAGCATAGATATATCTAAGTTTACCCAATATTTGGATAAACTGCTGTGCAAAATACTTCAATAAAATTCTTTTCTTCTAGAAATTCATCTGAGTAAATACTAATGTGAGAACCAGCACCACAGATTGTTTTAGGAGGACCTTTTCTTTGAAAACAAGGTTAAGTAACAATACTTAATGGAATAAATCAGAGCCCAAACAAGAACTTAGTACATGCAATCCTATTCAGTTATTCCAAGCTCATTAATAAAGCTATGTGTTTGCTAGAAAAATCTAAGAGATAAGCAGACACTTTCTTTGGACGACATTGTGTATAGTTAGGACTGAACCCTATGGCTCCTATTTTGAAAACATGGGACTACTGATAACAAATACAGCACATCCCCACATCCCAAAGTCTTATGACTGTTCCCAGGTCAATCTAAAGAAGCTGAAATGTGTGTAACAACCCTGTCTGTTAACATTAATGCATTATACCAAGAAAGAGAAAAGTCAATTTGAAAATGTAACCATAAAAACTAAGCACTAAAGTACTAAGTATTTTTACTTACTGGCTTAATCAAGACTTGTCTTTGTCCAACTTGTAAATTTGGATATTTTCACATTGCACACATTCAAATTAAAGCTAATCAAAACTAAGGGCATGCATCTATCCCCACTCCCAGAATTTTAAATGCATTTCAGATAACTCAAAGAACTGAGTGAGATTAAAAGCATTTTCCAAAAGCTTCCTCTATGAAGATAGACAGTTACGTCATATTTCAACGGAAAACAACACAAAGTCAATACGATATCAATTAATAACCTCAGGCCAACTTAGTATATCAGCATTACAACATATTGCTTTCAAATAGACAAAAACATTTCCTTACCTAGTAAAACACTGGTCAGATTTTTAGTTTTGAAAGAAAACTAAAAATATGACCAAATCAAGGATAGGCTACCAAATATAAGGCAGAAGTCATTCTTCTCTTTATAGGAAAAACTGCCCAGTTTGAGTTTTTCTGTAGATTCTCTGTGCAAAAGATCTACCTCTCTAATACATTTTAAGCACCAGTTGGAAACAATTTAGAGCCCATTTTGATTTTTCATTGGTTATAGCTCTTAGTATAATACATTATTAAAAATGCCTAACTGTTTAAGACTATTCATGAACAACGGTTTAGAAACATAACAGGCCACTTCTAATCTTTTTTTGAAACATGGCCTCATTTTATTGAATTAGGAGTTTTGTTTTTCGTATGTCAAGCAATTTTCTCTTTCTCTGTGAAGTTTAGAAAAATAACATATTACCATATAATGCATTTTTTTTTAAGAATTTCAATAAGTTTGAAAACAGAATTTGGACAGTAAGGATTTTTGAAACTTATCCAAAAGTAACACAAGGAATAATTTTAGTTCTTTTTTTAATGGAACACATTCTTTTCATTTTTCTTGCGGAGAGAAGCATTTCTGCTTGGAAGGTAAGATATATGTGACTTAAAAGTGAGGCTTGTCTTACTCTGTCCAAATTCTAACAGGTGAAAGTAGTACTAAATGAAATGGAAGAGGCTATCATTTTTATGGAGATAAACTGACATACAAAAATTAGTACCCTCCTACTAAACTCTGAAATGTTTTTGTTAAAAAATAATGTATTCTACTTTTTACTTCAATATTTGTTTTAAAAAGTTATTAATTTCTCTTTCATAAGGTTTTAGAAGCTGAACAACTCAACTAGGTAAATTTCTACTTCAAAATACATTTATCTTTGGAAAGATAAAAGTTGTAAAAACATTCTATTCAGAGAATAAAATGGAGTAATCTCAAATATGGGTGAACATATTTACACAGTGTAAATAGAGCCATTCAAATACATTTATAAAGAGAATGAAAAGGTACCTAAAATAGCATTTTTACATATAAAATTTTGTATTGAAATATTACCCATAATAAATAAAAGGTGCTACTATGAATTCCATTTCCCTCTTAAACACTGTCTTTAGCAGTTCAGACTAATAGGCATTTGTTAATCTATCCTTATGATAGATGCATTACTAAAAATGTTTCATTAATCAAACTGTGACAGTAAATTTTTAAGTGGTCACACATGAAAAAAGGCAGGGATGATTAATAATTATGGGAAAAAGGATCCCCAAATGAAGTCAAATGATTATCCCTAGAGGATTAGAGTATAATAATCTGCTTTATTAGACAAAAATGTTAAATACTGTCTTACGACTTGCAAGGTAAATGACCATAGAATAATGGACCATAACTTGCTTCAAACCTCTTCAAAGTGTGCATGCTTAGCAGACCAGAAGAGACTAAAGTATATGAAGCAGGTGTAAATTTAGTTCAGTTGTTCATTCCTGTCCGTCCTACTTGCAGGCATGGTAACTTGGAATAGTTCTTGACAAGCTGTTCAATGGCAACATGGCGGACATGGAGTTGTGATGTCAAAGAATCTTTTTCTTGTACTTGATGTGTTAGCTCTTCAAAAACTTCTGTAAAAATTTAAAAAGCATTTCATTTTTAGTGTAAGAAAGCTGATATAGTTACTTAGAGTTTAAATAAATATGAAAAATCCTATTGAATAAATGCACTGGGTGAATTTCAGCAGTTGATTTGACATGAAGGCTAACTCGACATTAAGTCAGCTGTTTCCTCCTCAAAGTTATCAGATAACCTTCAAAGGTCATTGGACTACAGTATCTTTCTTCTCTATCAGGTGAAACTTAAAGGAGTCATAAACAATGTTTATAGACATATACAATAGAAATATGGTCCTTACCACTAAAATGGAGCCACTTTTCAAATAGAATCTATAAATAGGTTTAATCAGTATGTAATATGACTTATAGACAAGAAATTCCCATTATTATTGAAGTCTGGATATTCTTCTAAGTGGCTTTGAAATCAAATTCAGCCAAGACTTTCAGTTTCAGTTTCTCTCTGTATGTAAGACTGAAGTCAGCAAACACCGTATGGAGTTACTCAAGGATTAAATGAGTTCATATCTGTAAAGTACACATGTATGTACTTAATAAACTGCTATTTACCATTATTATTATTATTTTTTTTTTTTTTTTTTTTTTTGCGACAGGGTCTCACTATGTAGTTCAGGCTGGCCCTGAGCTCACTATGGTGCCCAGGCAAGCCACCGCGATCTCAGCAATCCTCCTGTCCCTGCCTCCCGAGTGCTGGGATTACAGGCGTGAGCCACCACGTCCGGCATTGTGGTATGCGGTGTTGATTGTTGGTGGGCGTGTCTCCACACCCAGCATTATATGTGGTTACCGGGGATCGAACTCAGGACCTTGCGCTTGCGAGGCAGGCGCTGGAACCACTGAGCTAACCCTCTGGCCCTGCCATTATTATTTTAATTACTTTAAAAGACTATGTTTAAGAAAGATCATTAGCTTTATAGTTAAATGAAAGTGGGAATCCTTAAGCTACTACTGATCAAATCCATAATCTTTTTAAGCAATTTAAAGTTTCTGAAGTGCACTTTTCCTCACCTAAATGGAAATAAATTGTAAAGAAAAGGAAAAGAGACAGTTAGAGAAAAATAGTGACTATTACTATGTCAGCATCATATCTGATGGTAAGGAATTAGTAGCAGCTTTTTTTAAAGGTGTGATAATAAGGTTGTGATTGCTTTTAACTTAGTTCCACTCCTTTTCTGTTTGGATTTCCTAATTAAAAACAAAAAGGACAAACAACCAGGACTCATATTACTTGCCTTAAAGAATTGCTAAGGAGTTCATTTCCACAGTGCTTTGCACAGAGGGCATAGTAAAATGTAAGAAGTAGGGAACAACCCTGGTCTCCATTTGCTCTTAGAGAAGACATATTTCTATTGCAGTTCGTAAAAAGGTTGTTCTCTCAGTCTTTTGCTCTAGGAACTAAGAAGCTTCCATATAAAATATTCAAATTTAAATCCTTTAAAGTGTTTTCCTTCATAAGGGAAGTGTTTTCCTCTCATAAGGGATTTTCTGTTAAAATTTTCACATATAAAACGTTATTCAAGACTGATTCATTACCCTGAATTTGCTGTTGGAGCTTAGTATTCAGTTGTTTTACCTCATCAAGCGTCATTGAATTCACTGAAACACAAAAAATATTCATTGTTACCATAACAATCTCAGAAGCTGTCTAATAACCTATTAAGAGAAAATGTGGTTACCTGTCAGTACAATGTTCAATAGCACCCTAATATCCATCCACTGACTGACAGCATGGAGAAGTTTTCGAATCTTGACCATAACCCCAATAAGAAACCTATTTAGATCTGCACCAGTAACATCAACTTCAACCTGAAGCAAAACTTTCATCAAAGTATAGTAGTAGGTTTGCTGGTTTCTGATATATCCTATACTATTGCTGTTTAAGAACTGCTGATCACTAGCTAGCAGGCTGATTTTTATCATGCATTACACAGTTTATGACCTGTAGTTTGAAAACACTAAAGTACTGTGGAAGTTATTTGAAAAATCATTTATCTACTTTAAGCAACCTTAGAAACTCATATATACAATCAAGAAGTTGTATGAAAGATATTTAGGGTCTTTTCTGGGTCTAAAATAGTTTGCTTTAAAGTCAATTATAATTACCTCATTTTCTCCAAATTTTTATAGAAGCACATATACACAAAAAAGCCACTTTTTTGTAAATGTACAATAGGTGTTGTGAAATAGGAAGAAAATCTTCAAAGGGGAAGCAAAACTGGGAGTAGGAGACAAGGAAAAGCAAAGAAGAGAAATAAAAAACTTTGAGGGTAAAAGGAAAAAAATGGAAGCAAAGTTTATATTTTATATATATATATATATATATATATATATATATATATATATATGGGCGGGTGGGCTAGAAGGAGGGCAGAACAGGAAAAAATAAGAATCAAGATACATCAAGAACAGGTAGAAATTCTCAATGATTAATGTGATTATAGTGTATACTTAAAATGTACCAATAAACTCAGTTTTTTAAAATGAGCTACTTTTTAAAAATTTTAAATAAATGTACACATTGCTTTAGCCCTTAGTAAAATGTTTGATTTTTGATTTTAAATGGCATCCCCAGTCAAATAATACTGTAGGGACTATCAATGTGACAAAAGATATTAATGAGTAGTTGAACTTCCAAACCATCTGAACCCCTGAACTGCCAATTCAATTTGCTGATCCCATGAACTTTTGTCATTTACAATAGCAAAACAAGTGATGTGACTGCTAAACTTCAATGTGTAGGACATTCTGAGTATTCCAGAGAATGGCTCATTATACAACCTCTCATTTTTGCAAAGGTGAATTTGTCATTCAAATATTGTATTTAACAAATCTGATTCTGCATAAAAATTCTTGACATATTACATGTATAAAAATGTAAAAATCACCCCCCCAAGAAACCAAAATAGACTTTTTTATCTTTCTTCCCCTTTTACTTACATTCTTCTCTGTTGTAATGCAAATTCTGAATCTGGACATCAGCCTCTGGATGGAAGATAGCCTCCTCTTTTTTCTGTGCCTGGTTGAGACCATGAGGCCACAATACACTGTCATGGCATAAAGTGGCATCTGGTTCTTGTAACACAGCAAGGCCAAAGTCTGTATTTTCTCTCTGCTCCAAAATTCCTTGTGTACAGTTTGAGATGTCACTTGTACTTCCATCTATCCATCTTGCAGAGTATTTTGGTACTGGAGAATCAAATTGTGGGAGTAATTTATCTGGTTTATGCCTGAAATTAAACAGGTGATTCTGGGGCCTTTTAGAACATTCAGAATCTGAGTCCAGATCTTTATTTTGTGCATACTGTACAATCCAGTTTATCTTCTTACTCAAAATGGTTTTAACTCCTTCATAAGAAGTTTTAGAAAGCTTAGATCGAGGACAATCTTGTTTTGCAATTAAATGGTATTTTTCAAAACAGTCTTTATGGCCCCTTAATGATTTGGTGTGCAAAAGGTTAGATTTTGGTACTCCTATGGGAAAAGAGAAAGATAAGACTTAATATTTTACATTTTTTTTAAGTTGCCATAAGAATATATATATCTTGGGCTGGAGATAAAGCTCAGTGGTTCCAGCACCTGCCTCGCAAGCTCAAGGCCCTGAGTTGGATCCCGGTAACCACATACAATGCTGGCATCAATACCACATACCACAGTGCTGGGCGTGGTGGCTCACGCCTGTAATCCCAGCACTCAGGAGGCAGAGGCAGGAGGATTGCTGAGTTCAAGGCTTGCCTGGGCTACATAGTGAGCTGAGGGCCAGCCTGAACTACAAAGCCAGACCCTGTCTCAAAAAAAAAAAAAAAAAAAAAAAAAAGTTCAAACTTTGAGCAAAATTAGGGGACTGTCGTTACAGATTTTCCAAGTGGTGAGTCTGAATGTTAATGTTTACATAAAACAAGCAAATTTAGTTAGGACTTAAATTTCAGGTTGTTAACATGCTGGGTAAAAATATTACACATACTGCCTTCTAATATGTGCAATAATTCATGTAGTGATTCTTCAAAAATCATTTTTCTAATTAAGTTTCATATTTTTTTTCAGCCTAAATGACTTTCCAAGATATAAGGTGTTAGGGCCAGGGATTTAGCTCAGTGGCGCCGCTGCCTAGCTTGCAAACACAAGGTCATGAGTTCAATCGACAAAAAACTCACCAAAACCAAGATTTAGGGTGTATTTCTTTTTATGATGATCACAATGTTGATTGCTAAGAAAAGGACTGGCTATAAGTACCTGCATGTGAATACTAATCCTGTGCTTCTTTAAACAAGTGTTAACTGTAAAATTGGGAGCATAGTAAAATATTTGCATTAGTAAGGACCAAAAAGAGAGACTACTTGTTTTTGTGGGACAGATAATAATTTCTGATGAAAAGGAATAGAAGAAAAGCTGATCAGGAGAGACGACATCCAGTTTGAAGGCTATAGCTGTATCATAGACAAGTTTTGTTTGGCTTCCAAATGTCTACAGAGAAAAAAAAATACATTCCCATACAATTCTAAATTTTTAAAATTTCTCATAATAATAGATTTAGCAGCAAGGGGCCTATACTAAGGAGTGGCTACTACATGAAAACAGCACATGTTCCTCAATCAAAACCATTCTTATTACTCCTTTATGACTGTGGCCTCACAGGCTTAGAGGCCATGTGAGATAACCTGTACCACATCATGACTGAATGTTGACATAGGTCTCAAGTGCTGCAGTGTAAATACTCAAGAGTCTCACTGATGCTTTGATACCCAACTTAACTAAATTACTAGTAGGGTCAGCAAGCAGTGCCTAAGTAAAGACCAAAGAAAAACTATTACCATCTTATATAACACCAATCTCTATAGTCAGTGGAATCATGCTCAGACTATCTTGTCCTACAACTAAAGGCAAGAAATTAGACCACAGGTGTGAAGGCAAAAATGGATAGCTGGAATACCTACTTTCTCCCTAAATCCACACAGAGTAAGTTTCTGCTTCTTAGAAATATTCAACATGTGCTTTATGTGTCCAGGAGTATTATGATAATGGAGTGCCCCATTCTTTCCTCCTTACTCATTTAGCTAACTCAGAAATCTCTTGAACTGCTAAACAACTCTGCAATGTTCAAGTAACCAACATACTGTTTAAAAGTAAGAGGTATTTGGTTATCTCTGCACTGGTAGCAGATGGATTTACTGGCAACCACACTAAACCAACACAGATGGGTTCAGCAACTTCATTTTCCATACTTACGAATCACTGCCCTGAAGAAAGACATACAAACAGGTGGTCCTTAAGACAGCAGATTTCAGCTCAGGGATATTTATGCCATGTTAACTTTTTGTGTATGCAAAGAAAAGGATTAAGTAGTTAATCAAATCAGCTTAACCTGCTAAATTAATAATAGGGGCTAATTCCAGGGATATACGAGTTCAGAAAGAAACTACTCAAAGATAAACTTCAACTTCAAACAATCAAGAAAAACAAACTCGATTTTTGTATTGAGAGGGTATCTAAATTGCAAATGATCTATCAAAAATAAAAACCCTCCATGAATTCTACTTTTTTATTCTAACAGTTGGAAAGTTTTGGAAACACACCTACATAACAACTGTTTATTACTAAAAGGGTGTAAAAAAAATAATCCATACTCAACTCGACTCCCTAATTTAGCTACCTATTTTTTTTGACCAAAATGTCTAATAGGACTTTCTGTGACAATAGATGTATTTCTATATTTGAGCTATCCAATATGTAGCCACACAACTACAAGTGGCTTTTAACACAGTAAAAGCAGCTAATGGATTTAGGAACTAGAATTTTATTTTTAATTAATTTAAATAAATAACTACATTGTATCTAAGCTACTACACTGGACAAAGTAGCTTGTCTAGAGAATTGATTAAAAGGAAAGAGACCATCACCTTTTCTTTTGAAGCCTTTGCTGACAGGTATCATTGTCCTCTAGTTCTGAGATTTTGTCCTCACACCGGTCCATCCTACTACCCATATTTTCAATATGATTTTTTTTTGAGACAATATGATTTTTTTTTTCAGACTATATGTAGTGCAGGCTCACTATGTAGCCCAGGCAAGCCTTGAACTCAGCAATCCTCCTGTCTCTGCCTCCCGAGTGCTGGGATTGCAGGCGTGAGCCACCATGCCCAGCACTGTGGTATGTGGTATTGTTGGTGGGCGTGAAGTCACCATACCCAGCATTGTATGTGGTTACTGGGGATCAAACTCAGGACCTTGCGCTTGCGAGGCAGGTGCTGGAACCACTGAGCTAAATCTCCAGCCCTCAATATGATTTTTAACCTCTAGATTTCATTGAAACCTTTTCATGGACCATTAATTCTAGGGAGGAAAGAGAAGTGGTACAAAGGATCCTATTGAACAGAAGGATGCCTATAAATTGGGAAATTGCTATTCTCATCATCTTTTTGACTGATATGCTACATTTCATAAAGATTCTGGCATATTATTATTTACTTAGATTATGATCTATATGGAGATTACTTCACTCTACTCTCTTGGGTCATCAGAAACAATGATTTTTGAAGTCCATGGAATATATATTAGTTAAAGAAAATCATGGAGACAAATTAAAAGTGAACCATCTTTTAGGACTCAAATTTTATTCTTTGCCTAAGTACTCACATTTGCATGGTTCATTTCTAATTTTGCCTAAAAGTTACTTAAATTTTCCCCCAAATTCCCTGGAGTCCGTATTGCTCTGGAAGAAGAAATTATTAAAATAATTGGACTTTTTACAAGCACACCATAGCTTAGAACTTCTGACATAAACAGTTTTGGACTAGGTAAACAAACTGTTCATTTTTCTTATTCACCAAACTGGATAACCTGACTTATATGGTTGTATTCGAAATTCAGTGAAGTAAATTCACTCAAAATAAGCAATCCTTTGCTCTCTGCCCTCTCTAGTCTCCTCTTCTTTTACCCAAAATATACCCTCCTTCCTGTTCTTAACTTTTCTCCATTCTTTCCTCCCTGTCCTGTTTTCTTTTTACCCCCTTTTTGCTATCATCTAACTCTCACTCTGCTCTCTATTCTCTTTTCTACTCTCTCTTTCAGCCCAGTCTTCTCTCTCATTTCTCTCTCCTATTTCTGGTCACTCTTCTCCCTCACCTCTCCTGCATCTCTCTCCTCTTTCACCTCCTTTCCTTTGTAGTTTCTCTACTCTGTCCCCTCCATCTTCTCTCCTATGTTGTTTACCTCTCCTCTCTTCCCTCTCCTGTTTCTCAACACTCCTCTGTCTTCTTTCACCTCTACTCCTCCCTCTGTCTTCTCCTTTCTATGTCCACTCCCACCTCTCCTTTTCTCTATTCTCTGCATTGTTTCCTCACTCTCCTCTCTCATCTCACTTTGTTCTGCTCTCCACTGTCTCTCTCTCTTCTGTCCTTCTCCTCTCTCCTGTCCCTCTCTTTTTAAACAAACAAACAAAAACTAAAGTGCACAATATTTGAAAATAATGCCCTGCTACAATGTGGTCAAGACATTTATTTAAAAGGCCCTTGGGGCAGAAAATGTAGTTCAGTTGGACAGCACCTGCCTGGTAGTACAAGGCCCTGAGTTCAATTTCTATACCCGCCCCCCAAAAAGTATAAATCCCTTAAGTATTAATGAACAACAGTTGGACCAGCTTCTTTCAACTAAAGAGTGATACTTAACTTCCTTTGGACATAAGCATATTTTTGTCTTCTTTCTTCAGAGGTCATTATTGTTTGTATGTCACAGGAAAGTTAACCTTTATTCTGGGTGCTGATTTCTTTTTGTCAATTCTCCAGGAACAATTATTGTAAATGATTTCAATCATGAAAACTGTTCCCTTTACCAAGAATACTTCTCTCTTAGGTATCAAAGACTCAATCTAGATTTAATCTGTTTTCATGTCATATAAAACAGCTTTTCATTTTTTTTTTCAGAATGTTAAGATGAATGAACTGATTAATTCTGAACTGGAACATCATCTATGTATTAGACTAAATTCTTTTTTCATATTAGCAAGTTATTATGGGTTGTATATTCTGTTTACTTATTTTTCAACTTCCAACCAGTGTCTTAAAAATGATAGTTTTAGCCAGGCGTGGTGGCTCACGCCTGTCATCCCAGCACTCGGGAGGCAGAGACAGGAGGATTGCTGAGTTCGAGGCTTGCCTGGGCTACATAGTGAGCTCAGGGCCAGCCCGAACTAAAAAGCAAGACCCTGTCTCAAAAAAAAAAAAAAAAGATAGTTTTATTATTGATTTAATGTGTTCACGATGGGACCATACATAGATGAACCACCCTATGGGACTATCTTCTACTGCTGGATGGACAGTCATACATTCACCACCATTGGTACAAACCAGCAGGAATGTTGAAAAGCATTCAGGGTCATCAAATACCTTATGGTCACTGCTGGGAGCATACACTATTCTAGTGTGGTATCAAAATTGGTACAGTGTTATCAACTAAGGAAAGAAACTCACTCTAAAGACATCCCTGTCAAAATTAATTGCTTGGTTTTTGGGGAAATAAACCTTATAAAAATGTTAAAAAATAAATACTTAACATGCTGGAAGACAAGATAGGTAAAACTCTTAAGTTACAGGGATAGGCAAGGACTTTCTGAACAGAACCCCAATTGAAAAGGGTATAGTTTTGAGAATCAGTAAGTGGGATATTAAATTGAAAAAGCTCTGCACAACAAAAGAACCTAAACAATGAAAAGAAAATGTACAAAATGGGAAAAATATTCTGTCAGTGATTCCTTAGACAGAGGACTGACTGCGTCCCCACCCTGCAGCACAATCCCTTATTTTACTACCACCTCTTCTAGATCACACTCCAAAATCTGAAGATGAGAGCATTGTTGATCTTAATTACATCTCAAACAGTTTACTTTTAACTAGTGAAAGCTTTACTGAGAGAGTCTGTCTGAGGCCCATTTTTCAAGTTGCCTGCTCAATATCCATTCTTTCTTTTTTTATAAAAACTGATTTTATCCAAAACAGCTTCCCTTACATATACGGGTAGCAAGATAAATGCAAGACTTCAAGAAAAGTTCTTTTCAGGTGTAGTCCTTTCTTTTCTGCCTAGGAATAAGGAACCAATGGCTGAAATTCCAGCAGCTACCTAAGTTTATGAGGTAATTGTAACCCTATGTGTTAAGGAAAGTCGGACAACAAATAAAAAGCCCAGAAACTTAGCTTCTTCTGATCATGAAGTACCATACCAACTCTGACTGCCTAATTCATCTTCTCCTGACTGATATACATATTCATTCCATTCCATTTCACCATCATATATGGATTTCCTCCTATAAACCGTCAGACCTAATTCATAACACACATGTACCTTCATACCCAAAACTGTGTCTGACTTTCAAACTAGCCTAATAAATTCAAAGAGGAGGAAAAGTTCGAAGCAACTAAAAAAAAAGATACAATAACTAGGTCAGGGATAATTAGGTCAGGGATGCCAGGTGTGTGGCACTCACCTGTAATCCTAGCTCTCGGGAGGCTGAGATGGGAGGAGCATTCCAAGTTTAATGCCAGCCTGGACTACATAGCAAGACTCTGTCTCAACCCCTACTCCAGCCCCCAGAAACATTAGATCAAGGATAAGAATCTCGAACGTGGATCCTCATACACAGGTTGTTAACTATATCACAGTTTACTAGATGTTGTTAGTCTAATATCAATTTCTTTTTCTTCTTGGTACTGGGAACTGACCTCAGTATCTTGTCAGGCAGATGTGGCACCACTGAGCTATGTCTGAAGCCCTCAATTAGTTTTCTTTTAAGTAATACTTTCCATTCTTACCTTTTCTGTTCTAATAATGAAGTTTTACTACCAGAGCCATTTAAAAAGTATTTACATTTATTAAAAGTGACAAAAGGCAGTTAAAGAAAAAAACCCAACTTGATCTTGAGTCTTTATGTCCAAATATAATTAAGATGACCATATTAAACTTTACACTTAAAAATGATACTTTTAGTTAATACTAGTATACAACAATGCCGCTATGGGATGGCAAATGAGAAAAAGGTAAATATCAGACCGAGTTTGTTATTTACAGTTTTCACAAATGCAGACCCTTGTACTTAAGTAAATAGAAAGATGTTGATGTGTCAGAAGCAGGACACAGAGGAAAAGTGATAGATCCTTAATAGTAAATCAGCTAAATAAACAACTTCATACTAAGATTCAAACTGGTCCCTGACTACTGATCATGAACAGGGTACAGTCAAAGACACAAGAATCAAGAAAGAACAGGAACTCGCCTGTGCCTTAACTGAGAAAATATCTACAGATCTGTCTTGCTATAAAGATTTACTAAGTAGTTTCATGTGCTTCTACTTAATGGAAAGAACAACAAATGGACTACACAGACAGCAGCTAGATATATATTTACTTATCAACCTCCACTAAAAACTTTGTTCGGTAAAATGGGAATTGATGTACCAGAATTTTTGGCAGGAAATGAAAATAAAATATGAAGTAACAGTACTGGAGTATACTTTTCCACCTCTAGCTCATTCTAGCTTTGTTACATTACAGTTGAGTTTCATTCCTGGCCCCTATCCACTCTGAGCTGCCTGCCTGGGTGTCTCAGCTTACTGATCATAAAATAGTTTTAGATATTTTTCCACAGTGAATTAGATGGCTATGACAGCCACTAGCCATTAACAGGTATAAAAAAGTTTATTGTACCTTACTGCCAAGGTTAGGCCATAGGTATCAGGAAATTTATACATCTGTCTCCTAATCCTAGAGGTATACAAGTTATTTTAATGGTGGATTATAAATTTAAAATGTCAACCTTGTGAATATATAAAAATATTTTGAGTTATTCAAAGTCTGTTTCGTGAGATAGGGATGAAGCTCAGCAGTGTTGCTGCCTGCCTGGCAAGTGCAAGGTCCTGATTTCGACCCTCAGTTCCATTAAAAAAACAAAAAAAGTCAATTTCTTAGTCGTTAGAAGTGTTATCATTTAATGGCCTAGAAGTATACAAAAGTCAGTTATCCCTTTCCTTTTAACTGCCGTGAATCACAGAAAAAAGATAACTTAAGAGTGATGTCCAGAGTACAAAATCTCTTCCACAAGCTTACAATGTCTTTTGTTGTTTTTCTTTTGTCCTTTGTCTTTTTTTTGTAAGCATGCACAGAGCTTTTAAACAAGAGGCCAGTTGACTAGAAGACCAACGTTCATTCAATATAAATAATCTAAAAAGTCTAAAATATTACTTTTATTTACTACAAATGTATGGACTCAAAATCAGCCTAAATGTTATTATTCCTCAAGAGAATTTATTTTTACTTAAGAAAAACAGATAGCATGTAATAAATTTAGCAATTAGGAATCTATGAAACCAAAAAACAGCATTATCATACCTCAAAGAAAATTATATTGTTAATAGAGTTAATGCCATCTTTTAGAAGCCCCTCTTACATTCCAGTTTATTGACACTGTGCTAAAAACTTGGTACTGAAAAGACAATTTCAAAAATGTTTAAAATGGTCTATTAACAGAGTATACCTTGCAAATTTTCTGGTATGTGATTGCCATTTTTTTCTGTTGATCTTTAAAATCTATACAAATGTAAAAATTTAAAAGGGTACTCCTTTCCTTTCTCCTGCACTAATCTTATGATACAAAGCAAAACAGTTACAATGTAGTAGTTTACCACTGTAGCAAAAATGACAGTGCGTATTTGTGAGAGCTGAGAACTGACACCAGAAGAACTGAGAAAAATTTTAGTTCTAGTTTTTCTCACAAAAGGTAAATTGGCAGTTTAGTGTGTGTGTGTGTGTGTGTGTGTGTGTGTGTGTGTGTGTGTGTGTGTGTAGTGAGATAATATTAAATAAAACAGTTCTAATTTGAATTGAGAATTCTCCTAATTTGAGTTGAGAACTTTTTCTGTATCCTGAGAGATCACTACTGTATTATTTCAAAAACACAGATGTGTATCATGGTTGCTGACGTGTTTAGGAGATGTTACTGGAGGAATGTAAAAAACAATTTTATAAAGCTACAACAGCAATGATGAAAATTTATGTTTCTACAACATGAACCCCACTAATGATGATTTAGCAGAAAGCAGTGGTTGGGAAAAGTTAAGTAAATGAACAGGATAAGATGAGTTAGGATGCAGGAGTACAGATTTCTATCAGCCCTACAATTAAAATAACTATTGCGAGTAAATCATTGGAATTAAAAACACACATACTACAATAATGGGCCAGGTTCAAAGCTCAGGATAGTCAGATATTAGCTGTATGATTTTCCAACTGCATTTCTTAGGTCTACAAGGTTGAGTTCTATCATATCTAAAATGAGTAATATAGTAAGTCATACCAGAGCTATTTTGAGTAAAGTAAAAAAATCTGTTTAAGGTGCTTAGCACAATGCCCAGCACATAACAAGAGCTGGCCATCCTACTGCAGCAAGCTCAAGTAGGCCGACTCTCCAGGCCTCAGTTTGCTTACATGTAAAATACAGAGTTAGTACTAGATAATTTCGAATGTCCTTCTCATCTACATGTAAAACTCTACATCTCTCAGAATGTACAGGAACAATTCTATGTCTAAAGAAAGTTTAGATCTTTCATTCTAGAATGACTAAAACTAGTACTGAAAAATCACATCTTTAAGTCATTCTTTTAAATTCAGTTTAATTACTACAGTTGTTAAAGCTAAAGTCATAGGTGTTCCATGTACCTCAAAAGAAATCCACAGTGTTCATTCACGTTTGTTGACCACATTTCCAAGTAAAAAGTCTTAAAAGGGATTTCAAGGTCTATCACTGTAATGTATGTGTACTTGAAGATGTCTCATTATTAAAAAAAAAATAAAGACCATGAAAATTTCCAAACGTATATGGCCCAGTAAAAAGACAAATACTGTTTAAAACTATCCAAATCTAAAAATCTAATAATTTCTCTACTAATATAACTCAAAATTCAAAATACAGGCAAACTCTATCATAGCAAAAATATAAAGTTTATCGGTGTCTCATAAATATCTAAAAAGAATCAGTTTTAATATGGCAGTGTATTACACCCACACACTTCTTGAGAGCAAACTACTGATAGCCATAGACACATCAACTTGCCACCAACCCAAACACTTTCAAATATTTTTCAGCCTTTGGGATACTTTTTTTTCGTGTATTCAGTGATACTGTTAAAAAATTCTAAAAATCCTTTTTGTTTTAAATGTATATAAAACCTTAGGAATATTTCTCCATATAAGGAGAACAATGAGGAAGAAGAAAAATTCAGGGTTACCTCAAGTACTAGCATCACAGGGCCAAAGGAGTAACATTACATTTGCCTATCAAAATATAAACTGCCCTTAGTTGTCAATATGAAATACACACAAGAGTCAGTTGGAATCTGACAGCCTAAGTCAGGTTTCAAGGAAACATGTCTACCAGGCTATACCAATACCTCATTAAAATATTAGGAAAAATGGGGTTACTACTCTTGAGTATTAAAATAATTATTTAACTCTTAAATCTTAACTCTGTTAATTCTGTCTTCATTACCATAAACTATTATCCATACTTTACACTCAGCAGTTCCCAAACATTCAAAGGAAATTTTCCCTAATAACCAGAAAGCGTTCAAGTAATATCAGCATAAAGTAGTCGTGTAAAGTTCATGTCATAAAATCCTTACCCTCAATATTTAGCTCAAAACAAATATGGCAGAAGGAGAGTGTTTCTTTGTCTGTTCCCAGTTTGCAAACACTGCAAATGTTGTCATCATTCAAATCGATGTTTACAAAATGCTCCTCTTCGTTCATAGTGCCTATTAAGAAATAGAAAAGGAAAGTTACACAATTTCGAAAACTTGCTACCACAGCTTGTGATACCAGGAACTTCTAAGAACCAACAAAGTCACTGTTCTCAGTATCCCAACAAACAAGCATCGCCATACTTGGGTCATTCAATAACATATACGTTTATCATCTAAAACCACAAAGCTGGTAAAAGCTTGTTCACAGGTGACTCACTTCTTAACCTCCTCCCGATATTTCACTAGATTGAGAGGATATGAAGGAAAAGGGTTTGCAGGCGGTTGTGCCCTGTACCCTTTCCCCGTTTCCCGACCTCAAAAAGCGAGTGAGGCACGGAGCTCGGCGAGGCCTTTCCACCCGCCGGACTGTCAAACAACGCAGCTAAATGCAGGAAAACCAACCTGTTCCCACGCCGATTCGCTAACTTCAGGGCGGGAATCTTGACTGTTTGGCTCCCTCGGCGTCGCGGGGCTTCTTCCCTGATGCAGGTGCGCGAGGCAAGTGCACGTGGGAGCGCGGGGACCGGACGCCCGCACTCCGGACCCGCGGCGTCGAGGGGCCCCGGAGCCCGCCGGCGAGAGCACGCGTCCCCCTCTGCCAGGCTCCCCTCCGCGCAGGGATCGGCACCCAGCCGGTCCAGGGAGTTGGTTCCCGCCTGGCTCCGTCCGTCCGCCCGCCCGCCCGCCCGTCCGTCCCTTGGGGCACCCGGTGAGCAGCAGCTGAAGGCGGCGGGGATCAATGCTCAAAGAACCGGGACGACGCGGGCGGGGCGGGACAGCGCCGAGCGTCCTCACCGTCCGGCTGCGCACGCCGCTCACTATTGTTTCCGGCCGCGGCGGAGGCGGCCCGGGCGGGGGCAGCAGCGCGCCGCCCCGCCCCCTCCGCCGACGCCATCCCGTCGAGACGGCGGGGGGCGGGGGGCACGATGTGGCCGAGAGCAGAGTTTCTGCCTGCGCGGCGGCTGCGGACTGGCTGCCACCCTGCTGCACGGGCGCCCCGGGCCGGACGCGAAGTTTCCCTGGGATCTGCTATTTCCAGGACGGGTTTCTCACCGTTCTCTGAAACGTGGCTCCTCACGTCCTCCCTCCGTGGGGCGCAGAGATAGATGAATCCATTACTACAGCGTCTAGCTTAGTGGAAACTACTGCCCCAAGCAGGGGTGCGGGGTGCTGGGGCTGGAATCGGGAGGGCAAATCGGAGTGCGTGGGTAGTAGGACTCTACGTCATGGGGCTGAAGTGAAATATTGTCGCTGCCCCCCAATTAGATGTCACCTGACTGATACAATGAAAGAAAAGTTCCTATTTCATGTGTCTTGATTTAGGTATAACTTTAAATTAAGAAACTTCTTTATTGATTGTTTTTAATGGGTCATATCTCCCCAGTAATTGGTACAGTCCTTATGTCTCCCGCTGGATAATCCCAGTCTCCCCTCTTATTTTAAAGGCCTCGCCCCTTTCCCTCTTTTTTGTTTAAGTTTTGGTTAATGTAATACTTTCACTTACGTTTTCAACTGCAATCTTCACAGTAGCTTTGGCAGAAGACATGGGAACTTGTGTTGCTATTTAGAAATAACTAACCCAAGTTATCACCTAAGGTTAAAAATAGGGGGATTTGAATTCAAGATTATTAATTGACATAGGACTACTGTAATTTTGTACGGCATCATGAGCATCTGTTCTGTTTACAGTCCTAAGTAGGAAGGGGGCTGAATTATCCATCTACACGTAAGCAGTTTTCAGTTGATGGCAGGAATGGATTCCATAAGTCTTGGAAACTGTTGAACCAGTTTCATTTGCTATAAATCATCAAGGCCTTGGAAGTCTGGCCCTTGCCTGTGCTACTTGATGAACCCACAGCATTGTCATCACCTGATGTCTTGTTAGGAATATAGAGCCTCACACCATATCCAAAATTTTCTAAAATAGAACGTGCAAGGTACTGAGACCTCCTTCCTTCTCAGAGATTTTTTAAATCCAAGATTCACTAAAGGAAGTAGAAAAAGCAATGGTTTTTCTATTTTAATTTCTCATGAAAGTAAGTATCTTCCATGCTGGGTTTCATTTATTCTTTCAATAAGTGATTTTTAAAAAATGATTCAAGCATTTCCTCAAATCACTAATAGTTTCTTTGTGTTGAAAGGAGTTAATTTCAGTTCTCAATGAAATATATATATTTTTTGTTTCAGTTTACTTGCTTTCCTGAAACTCTCCTCTTCTTATTAAAATTCATATATAATACACAGAAATAAAAATTTTCCATTTTGAAATTTTCCATTTGATTCATTTTGACAAAATTGTACATTTGTGTTTTCACTACTTCTTATGGCTTGTGTTTACATGTACCTCTAGAGCCTCATGCAGTCATAGGTGGACTTTTTCGAAGTGAATGGATCTAGAGTGCATGATGCAGGGACTGATTTAGGGTGCAATGCTAGGATTAAGGATGCTAAAATTAAGGGTATGTGATTACTAGATTAATCCACTGATTGACTTGGCACCTGCCCTGAGCCAGGTATCCTAGACAGAATACAACAAAGGCAGAAAGAAGCTGTTATTGTCTCTTATTTCTGGTCTCTTGGTTGCTTTTGCTCTTGCTTTCCTGCTTGTGTGGACTGTTTCTTCTCTAAGATACATGTCTGCCATATGCCACCCTGCCTTAGAGCCAGCCGACTATGGAGTCAAACTTTACAGACTGTGAATCAAGTAAACCTTTCCTCCTTTAACTTTGGGTTTTGGGTATTTTGTCTCACCAACGAGAAAAGTAACAAAGACACCACCACCTCATTAAAAGTGTAGAGCATTTCCACAACCCTAAATTCCTTTTATCCCTTCCAAGTCAGGGTTCCCAAAAATGAAATCTAAAGGTTAGTTTTTCTTGTTTCATAACTTCATATACATGAAATTAAATTGTGGAAATTTTTTTGTGATTGGCTAAATTATTTGAACTTTTAAAAATTCATACTTTTTTTGTTTGTTATTTTTGCAGTACTGGGGATTGAATGCAGGGCCATCTCACTGAGTTATACCCCCTCCAACCCTGTGTTGGGAACCATTCTGAGGCCTCAGTAGTCCCATGATAATTGTGATGCTGAAGGGAAAGATTACATCAACCTAAGACCCTGCTGAAGCCAGCATTATTGCCACCCTACTGAGCCATCTGATACTCTCCCTAGGATTATAAAATCTGAATTTAGTATTATCTCTGCCTTTTGAGTCATGCTTCTTACGAACCAATCCAGTAAATAGTGGCAAGCTTGGAGTGTCTTTGTCTTTGTTCACTCTGAGGTACAGACTTTCCAGCCCCCCATACTTGAAATTATGCAAGTCTCTGTTGAATTTTTCCAGTAGCCCTCAAGTCCCCCTTTCTAGACAGTTGGAGGACTGAGCAGTTTCCAGTACTCCTGAAACCCCTTTTTGAGACAGGATCTTGATAAATCATAAATTATCCAGGCTGAATTCAAATCTGTAATCCCCCTGCCTCGGCCTCCGGAGTGATTACAGGTGTGGACCACATAATGATGCTTTATCACTGAATAATATATTGTTAAGTATAGCATCCCTATAATCTAATAACTTTCTGAAATTCCACCTTTGAATACATGAGATTTTGGGGAACATTGAAAGCCCCACCACTGAACATGAGATTATTTGCAACTTTTTAGATCTAAACATAACAGTATTGGTGTTTTCAAGCTGAAAGCTAGCTCTTTGTTTTTCACCTGACCTACATATTCTTTTCTTTTCTTAAATTAGCTAAGGAATTTTTAGTGTTTAGTCTTTTTTATCTCATTTACAAACTATGTAGTTGTGCACTGTTTATGTACTCATTTATTTCTAGATTGTTCTAGAGTTTAGTTCATCAATTTTTATCTTGCCAAGTTTGCCTAAAATAATATACCACTTTATGTGAAATGAAAGAGACTTATGATTATATATTTTCACACTGTTCAATCATTACTGTCATGTGATTTACAAAGAACCAATGTCATGAAAATGGCCATACTTCCAAAATTGTTATATAATTTCAGTGTAGTTCCCATGAAAAATTCTCAGAACTAAAAAGGACAACAACAACTAAAATTCATTTGGAACCAGAAGAGACCTAGAATAGCAAAGGCAATTCTGGGCAACAAGGCAAAGCAGGGGTATTACAATCCCTGACTTTAATTATACTACAAAGCTACTGTGATAAGACAGTATGGTACTGGTGAAAGAACAGATCAGAGGACAGTGGAACAGACTAGAGCATGGAGAAACAACTCCACAGATACTCAACCACTATAGCTTTGACAAAGGAGCCAAACACTTTCACTAGAAGAAACAAAATCTCTTTAATAAATAGTATTGGAAAAACTGGTTTTCCACATGCCAAAGATTGAAACTAGACCCATATCTTTCACCAGGGATTACCCTAAAATCAAAGGTATCAGAAATATAAATATTAAAACAAAGGAGCCAAACACTTTCACTAGAAGAAACAAAATCTCTTTAATAAATAGTATTGGAAAAACTGGTTTTCCACATGCCAAAGATTGAAACTAGACCCATATCTTTCACCAGGGATTACCCTAAAATCAAAGGTATCAGAGATATAAATATTAAAACAAAAACAATAAACATGCTGAAAAAGAGGGTAAGTAGAGTATTTTTCAGGGAATTACTAGACTGTTAATGAAGGCAGCTTAGAATTCTTTGCTGTTGGAATTAAGTCCTCGCGTGATACCATCCAGGCTATGTTTTTAAATACCATCTTTATGCTGAAGTCTCACAAACATCTTTGAAATCTAAAGCTTGCCTTTGAACTCCAGCTCCATGGGACCCACTCAGTGCCCATTGCCATGTCTATCATTGACTTTCTGATTTTCCCTGTCACTTTATAACCTTAACCTCATGAACAATTTTTCTCCTTTTTTTCTGGTACCAGGAATTGAACTCAGGACCTTGTGCTTGCCAGGGAAGCATGGTGCCACTGAGCTATATCCTCCGCCCTTCTTATTTTCTTTTCAATTAATGATGATTTCTTTTTTCCTAGTGGCTTAGAATGAACATTTTAGAGGACATTCTTGACCTATCTCTGTTCTAGTCCACATCGATTCTGCTAACAAATCCTGTCGGCTATGCTATCAAAATGTTCCTTTTACTTCTTCTCTGGAGCAGCTCCTGTTACAATCCAGGTCCAAATCACTGCTTTTTATTTATAGAATTGTTAGTCTCTGCCCTGCACCCTTGACTGATCTTAGTCTATCCTTAATATCCTGTAGGAATTTTTAAAAACCCTCCACTATCTTTCTTTTTTATTCAGAGTAAAATCTCAAATGTTTAAAATGATCTCCGAGGCTTCACATGATCCAACTCCCTATTTGCTTTTTGGCTTTTTCCTTCAATGCCATTCACTGGTCTTAATCCTCTTTGCTGTTACTGGGACATGATCAGTCCTCATTCTTGGCAATCATCAGTCCTGCTACTCAGAGAACTCTTCCCTTTGGAACTGACATGGTTTGCTCCTTCAGGCCATCTTTACCTAAATCTCCTTTTCTCTATGAAACCTTTCCTGACCACAGTATTGGGATCTGCAATTCAGTTCCCCAATCTCCTAGCCTGGGGATTTAGCTCAGTAGTACTGGCACCTGCTCACAAGCGTAAGTCATGAGTTTGATCCATGAGTTCAATCCCTGGTACAAGAAGAGAAAAAAAAAATCCCCCGATCTTGGCACTCCTACTACCCTCATTCAAGTTTTTGTTTAACTTCATATAATTTATGACTGTCATGGTTAAGCATATTCGTGTCAGTTTGATTGGCTTGGGACACACATATTTTCTCAAGTGTGTCTGAATGGGTAATGGAGTCATGACCTTGGAAACTATTTGACCCTCACTCCTCTTCCTATGCTGCTATTCCCCTGTTTTACTTCCTTGTTAACATGAATTGAGCAACTTTTACTTTTCATGCTTTTCTAAATTGATATTTCCCATCAGAGCCTGTGGATCATGTACTGAACTCCCTGATATCATGAGTCAAAACAAACCTCTTCTCCTTTATCTTGTGGTAGTCAGTTAATAGGTCTAGTAACAACAAAGCTGACTAATGCCATGACTTTTTATAATACCCAACAATTAGTTGTTTTTCTGGTTGCTTATCATTCTCTTCTATGAATATATTGGTTCATGTTGTTCACTGATCTGTACTTCCTTAAGCAGTGGTTCACACATTCTAGATATTCATTAAACATTTGAGGAATGAATTGTAAAACCTCATTTTAAATGAATGAATTTCAAAACTTCATTTTAAAAAAATGAATTAATTTTAAATTGAAAAATAAAATTATATATATATATCGTACATGGTTTGATGTATATATTGTAGAATAGTTAATTTAAGCTAGTGGTGAAGGCATTATCTGCTATGTTGTTAAAATTTTCTGGTGAGGACATTTAGAAATTGCTCTTTTTAAACTTTAAATAACAGTTTTGAGTTGTTTCTTCTCTAGTACTTCACTTTTATTTTTTTTTTCCTTGCCTTTTGAGTACATACTAATGGTGCTATTCTCTGCCCACAAGCTTTCTCTAGATTCTAGAAACATGCTTGTGAGCACAGGTTAGAAGTGCCAGGCAGTAAACATTTCCAATGATGACCTTCATCTTACCATGCTAACCCTCAGGTGGACAGCACCGAGGAATGTTTTTAAAATGTCTTAAAGAGCCCAGAAGGACTGAGCCATAGTTGCTTTCTTCATTATGCACGTTTGGATTGATTCCCTTTCCTGCCTCATCTTCCTTTTGAGAGTTCTTACTGAAGCCTCTGGCATCATCTCACAAGTAAAATATTTGTGGGTCTTTTTCTGAGATGACCTGGCTAGGAGAAAAATCTTTGCCTGTATTTCTATTTCTTGCTTAGATATATTTTATTTTAATTAATACATAGTAATTGTATGTATTTTTAGGGTATGGTGCTTCTTTTCCATACATGTATACAATAAGGAGCATACCTATCACTGAAGACCTATACCAGTTCTTTATGTTGGGAACACAGAAAATCTCCTCTGAAAACAATTCTAAAATATTTAGTTTATTGTGAACAATATTTATCTTTGTGTAATATAATATTATATTATATATTATATATTATATACTTATATGATATAATACTATATACTATTAAAAGTTATTCCTCGCCAGGCGTGGTGGCTCACTCCTGTAATCCCAGCACTTGGGAGGCAGAGACATGAGGTTGCTGAGTTCGAGGCTTGCCTGGGCTACATAGTGAGCTCAGCGCCAGCCTGAGCTACAAAGCGAGACCCTGTCTCAAAAAAAAAAAAAAGTTATTCCTCAGACAGGTATGGTGATGCATACCTGTAATGCCAGCATGCTTGTAGTAGAAGACGGAGGATTATATGTTCAGCCCCACCTGGGTGACTTAGTGACTTAGTGAGGCTCTGTCTCAAAACAAACAAAATGTAGCTTATTCTGAAATTCCTATGTTTAGTCCCCACTACCATACATACACACACAAAAAAGTTATTTCTCCTGTCCAATTACACCTTTATGCCAAGTAAATATTCTCTCTCCATCTCATCATATTTCTAAAGCAGTGCTGCCCAGTAAAATGCAATGTGAATCACATATACCATTAAAGATTTTCTAGTAGTCTAATTATTTTTAAAAGGAAATAGAAACAGGTTAGATTAATTTTAAGAATATAATTTATTTAATTCACATATCTAGCATATCCTTTAAATATGCAATAATTTTAAACAAATTAATGAGTTATTTTATAAATATTTTCCTTTCACTTCAAAAATCTGGTGCATATTTTGTATT
Source organism: Thryonomys swinderianus (assembly GCA_004025085.1). NCBI lineage: Eukaryota > Metazoa > Chordata > Mammalia > Rodentia > Thryonomyidae > Thryonomys > Thryonomys swinderianus. The sequence continues at coordinate 27,495 of PVIC010002987.1, forward strand.
ACAGGAACATTTTAATTCATATTAGCCATATTCTGATGCTCAATCATTTTAGATGATAACTCACCCCTGTATTTGACGGTATAGGATGAGAGCTCAGAGGTAGTGAGAAGTGTGGCTTGATGCAAGACTCTATATTGTATTGGGATTTATACACTGTTACTTATGTTTCAGTCTGTGACAACTTTTGTGTCGTTAACAGTTCAATATTCTCTCAACATTCTTATCTTTTGACTAAATCAGTCAGACTTAGTCTCTGTTGTTCGCAGCAAAGACCACTACTGATATAGAAATTTACATCAAAAGCTTTCAGGGCTGGGGATGTAGCTCAGTGGTTCTGCACCTGCCTTGCAAGTGCAAGGGCCTGCACACACACACACACACACACACACACACACAGAGTGGGGGAGAGAGAGAGAGAGAGAGAGAGAGAGAGAGAGAGAGAGAGAGAGAGAGAGAGAGAGAGAGGAGAGGGGAGAGAGAAGGGGAGAGGGAAAAGTCTTATAGGCAAAAACTTTTGAAGAAATGCTTATCTGGACTTGTTAGGGGTTATAATAGTTTGGATTACTGTTCAGCAAATATGCACTAGTTTTGTCTTCCACTTATGGACACAGTGCAGTGTCTTGCTTCATTGGTGTTGGGTTTGTTCCTGTCATTTGGCTAATGGGAAGTGAGCATATATAATGTGAAAAAGGGTCTCGGATATGTTTGTGCAGTGGTTGCCTGTCCTTTTTTTCTTTTCTCTTCTTCTGTTTTGTTTTTGTTACCAGGGATTGAACTCAGGTCCTTGTGCTTCCAAGGTGCCACTTGAACTAAATCCCTGGCAAAACTAATTTTTGTTTGTTTGGTACTGGGAATCAAACTCAGAACTCTGTGCTTGTGAGGTAGGCTCTGGAACCACTGAGCTAAATCTCCAGCTTGCTTTCCTCTTGTACTTTTATCATTGTTGTGGGAAAATTTTTCACCCCTTCCCCAGATGGTTTGCTCATTTAAGAAAGATGAATACTCTATGGAACAATTGAAGATCCAATCGATTAGTTAACTTCTGACAACCTGAAGTTCTAAAAGCAAGAATAAGGAATTATATTAAACTACTTAATTTTGTTATGTAACCTTTTTATGGCAATGTTTGAGTTCTGTGTTTTAGATGTGGTGTGTGGCCCAAAGGTCCACATATTAATAGTTTTTCTCTCATTATTGTAGTTCTGAAAAGTAGTCATGCCATTTTAAGAGATGGGACTTGGAGATAAGTGATTAGTTCATTGGTAGGCTTGTCTGTGAGGTGGTTAAAATAGTTCTCAAGTGGTTCAACACAGGGTTGTTTTAAAGAGCAAGATTCTGTGCCTGCCCGGTAAGCACAAGGTCTCGAGTTCAGTTCCCAGTACCAGGGAAAATAAATTAAAAAAGAGCAAGACTGGCCCTTCCATGCTCACTGGCTGTCTCACCTTGTGATCCATTTCATGTGTGCTCCCGTGATGATTCCATCCACTCCGTGAGGCAAACAAAAGGCTCCCAGCCAGAGTCTGTGCCATACCGCTGAGCCTCCAAAATTCTGAGCTATTTCAATTTCTCTTCATTATAAGCTACTTAGTATTTTGTTATGCCAATGGAAAACCGGCTAATATCCTAATTGAGACAGATTAAGATTCTGAAAAAGCAAATGAGTCTCTGATAGCTTATGGTATGTAGAAGTGATGCAGCATACTAAAAATTTCACCTTGAGTGTGAACTAACTGAAGCAAGATTGAGGGGAGGGGCACAATTAGGTGTTACTAGAGGTTAGTATGAATAACTACACAAGATCTGTAGTGTGTTTGCTTTTCTATGCAGTTTAATGAAATGGAGTTGTAATTGTATATATACAATGTCCTGCTTAAGGGATGGATAGGAAATCAGTGCTTTTAACTCTGTAAAAGAAACATTAGATTTCTTGCAGCCAATGGATAAGAGAGCCAACACACACACACACACACACACACACACACACACACACACACAGTGAGTCTGTGGGTTTCCAGAATTTAGTATCAGCTGAACTTTAAGTTTTGCCATGTTTCTCAAGTTAAGTTTCAGTGCTCATCAAAAATTAGAATATAGAAAATGTAAATTCTGTTATATGGGAAGAACTTAAACTCCCTAGTAAACTTTGTTGTCAAGGAAAACAGTCCTCCTCCTCTCTTTGTTGATGTTTTTCCCTTTTACATGAGGATTGTGACAATCTTACTACTAACATGGCTATCTTAGGAACTTACCTAGCAACAGAAGCCCCTTTGTCTTTGATACAGCCTCATCTTCTTTGTCTCCAGTGTTTCAGCTGCTGTCAGATTCCATCTTGCTCTGAAAATCAATTTAAAAGAAAATCTGTGAGATGAAAGGGTAGTTGCACAAAAAACCTGACAATTTTTGTTCATTGGTTTCAGAACTGTTTATGTGTGTAAGTGTGTGTGTGTGTATGTGTTGGAAGTAGGCTAAAGAATAAACTGATAAGTTTAGGTCACACTGATTTTAACCTGACAGAAGATGCACTGGGATTCTGGATTCAGCATGGCTTTTCAAACTGGCACTAATTCTAATTGTTACTCATGGAAGAAACAAAGCCTCACATTGTTTTTGAATCAGAAAAAAGTGACATTATTCTAAAAACTAGCAGATGTTGGTGAGGAGCACATTGAACTGATTGTCTTCATTTGAATGTTTTTATAATATGTCATATATTTATATACAGAATTGATATAAATAAAATATATATTTATTTGTAATTAATATGTTGCATGTGGAATAAACAAAATCAATTGGAAATATTTGATAACACACATGAATAAAATGAGGCATATAATTTATGAAGTAATAGTATTTGTTTCTGAACCTTTGGAATACTCTCGCAGTTTAAAATTTGATAGCTTGAGGATAATAGTTTATTCATTCAAATATTTATTGAATTTTGAAAGTGTTTATTCTCAGTATTCTAGTTATTAGAGAGATATAAATAAGTTAGGTAATGAAAATCTCTCATGTAGGTTATATTCCAGTGGAAAAGAGAATAAATAAATGCACTATAACATACAGGATGTCAGAAGGTGATTTGCATAAGGAGAAAAAATAAATATGGATATATCAAAATTGTCAGGATATCGATGGGTACAATTGTAAATAGGATTGTTATAGCCAGTGCCACTGAGAACATCACATGTGATCACCTGCCTGAGGAAGTGTTGAAGTATCCTGTGTATCTGCAAGGGAGAGTATTATGGACGACAAAATAAGAAAAGCAAGGACTGAGGACAGTGTAGTGACACAAGGAGATGAAGTCAAGTGTATTAAGCACAGTCAGACTGAATTATTTATTTCCCCAAAACATGAACAGTAGAGGATTATATCAGACACAGTGAAGATTAAGACCAAACACTGAAGGTAGAAGTCTTCCCTGATGGGAAGGCAGGAAGGAATAAGTTGCATAAGTAATTTCATTAACTCTTATCTTGCCTCTTCCTTTTCCCTGTACACTACTCTCCTGGGAGAGTTCTTGACTGAACAAGGAAACATTTGATTCTGCTTAAAAATGGTAAATGACTCTGCACCAGCCAAAAATAGATTCCCGAGGCATCAATTCCTTGCTTCAAAGTGACCCCGAACAATCTTTGAGAAAGGAAATCCTCCCAGCGCACAGAAATTCAAACCATTTGTCTTGCTCACTTTGTTTGTTAGTAGAAAGCCTGTGGTAAGTATCTATACTGATTGATGGTCAGTGGCTAAATGGTACAATCAAATTGTCAGGATCCTAAATGAAACAGAATTGTAAGATTGATCACTAAATATTTGGGTGAAGACATATATTGATGAACTTTGAATGGAGTTTCAAAGTGTGACTAAACATATCCTATGTGGATAACTGACAGAAGCCCACTGGGAATGAAGCTTTTAATTAACAGGGGAGCATGAGGTTGACTCACACTATTATGTTGGTCTTCTTCTTTCCCAAACCTCCTTAGTACTTGATCAGAGTGGGCATGGTGACAGATATTAAAACAGTTCTTTCCCCCAGCTAACAGCCTTAAGCTTGAAGTGCAGTACAATGGCAAGTTAGACTTCTTCCATCAAGGAGGATTTTATCATGCTTTAGATTTGAATTCAACTTTCTTAATTTTTCTTCTTTCAGTATCATCTTTCATAGGCTGAGTATTTTATATGCTATTTTGATATTTTATCAAACTCCCTCTGACCAAAAATGTTTATTTTACAAAGAAATAAATGAGGCAAAAAGTGATTGACAAGTATGAGAATTCTCATGGCTCAGAAATGAAGTCCCATATACAGTACAGCTGAGATGTAATGTTGTGAATATATTGTCTTCAGCCAAATTTCAGTATAAAGTAGTACACCTCCCATAAACTGAAAATACAGTTTAGAGATGATAGAATTCAATTGTGGGTGGAACTCATCCATACTGTTGCTAAATGTTTGCAAATGTTTTATAGTCCATCTTCACTCTTACAGACTTCATTTCTTTGATTTGTGATATTCTTAGTGTTGGCAGCTTTATGACATATTCAGATAGTTTCTAAATTCTATTTTAGAGGATTTTCTTTTCCCCCAGAGGAACATTTGTTCTGAAATGATTTGTCTGCAATTAACAAAGCCATAGGACTATATCCCTTCTCTCCTAATGCATCTCAGGTTGTAATAGAAAATTAATTTCTGTGATTATTTTCTCAACACTTGTAATCCCCACATAGATATAATCAGATACTGTACTTTTCTTTGCTCACAGTAAGATATGTGGCTTAGCACATTTCTAGGGATATACTAAACATTCAGTATTTGCTGAACCAGTGAATGAATGAAGCTTGTTCAAACTGATTGCTACTAAACAAGAATAAACACATATTGGGCCAGAGATTTAGCCCAGTGGTTCCAACGGCTGCCTCGCAAGCACAAGGTCCTGAGTTCAATCCCCAGTAACCACATACAATGCTGGGCATGGTGACTCACGCCCACCAGCAATCAATACCACATACCACAGTGCCAGTCGTGGTGGCTCACACCTGTAATCCTAGCACTCAGGAGGCAGAGACAGCAGGATTGCTGAGTTCGAGGTTTGCCTGGGCAATACATAGTGAGCTCAGGGCCAGCCTGAACTACAAAGCGAGACCCTGTCTCAAAAAAAAAAAAAAAAGAATAAACACATATTAAGTAATACTGAGCAGGGTGAAGATATGAAATGTAGAATGTAAAGATCTCTGATATCTTCTACCATTTAGCTTTATTTTTTAAAATCGATTTTATTGGTACTTTTATATATACATTGTAATCACATTCAACATTGAGGATTTATACCAGTACGTGTCACATCTTGATTATCACTTTTCACCATTTCCCTGCCCTCCCTATAATTTCCCAAACTCTATATACATAAGCTTTGTTTAAATATTTCACCCTCTGGATGAAAAATGTGGCATTGTCTACATGAATTTTTAAATGACTCAGAAGGAATTATTTGAAGAAAAGACTGAGTAAAGTAAATGATCACTCACTGAAAGCAAGAAGCCCCAAGAAGGGGATACAAGAACAGTTAGTCACATAGACCCTGAGCAATTCAAAGTCACTCATAAAATGGGTACAGATAATGTCAAGAAGTTAGCTTTACCTGCTATAGAGAAATCACATATTGTCAGTCTCTACATATCACATGGATAGTTTAAATGGAATTAATATGGTGTGAAAATGGCACATGATAGCCCTGAAGAGGCTATGTAAGTAAATTAGTAGTTAGAAACACAGCATATGATAATCAAAAGTCAGAGACCCAGAATCGAGTGTGCAGTTGTGTGCCACATAGCAATGTTATGGTCAATAATAGACCATATATGTGATGATTGTTCCATGAAGTTATAATGGAGCTGAAAATTTCCTGTCACCTAATGTCACTTTAATTGTTGTAACATCACAGCAGAACACATTACTCATGTGTTTGTGGTGCTGTTGGTGTAAACATACCTATAATGTCATTTATAGAAGAGTATAGCACATAAAATTATTTACAGTATATAAATCGATAATAATGAATGGCTATGTCACTGGTTTATGTATTTAATACCTTACGGTTTTTATCACTATTTTTTTTTTGTCTTTTGTTTGTTTTTTGTGGAACCTGAGATTGAGCTCAGGACCTTGCACTTGCCAGGCAGGTGTGGTGCCACTGAGCTAAATTCCCGGGGCTTTAATCATTATTGTGCAGAATATTATTTCTACTTTTTAGAAGAAGTTTGCTGTAAAAGCATGCTGTATTGTGTTGGTAGTAGTCTCACTGATCTTACACTTACTCAATCTCTTGACTGTGTCAAGAGAAGCATCCTTTTATATACACACAATGATGAAATCAATTCACAATGCAGTCGGAGACGGTTAGGCAATGTGCTACTGTATTATTATAATTTGAATAAATGCTCTGTAGTTTTCATTGTTCTGTTTAATATATATTTATTTTCTTTGGTTGTGGGCTGTTTTATATTTTGTAAGTGGAAAAACTAAGTTCATGTTTGTTATCTACCTAAAGACATATTTATGCCTATATGGAGATATACATAGTTTAGAATATGTATAAGATGATTTATTGTCTTCCTGATTGTAAATTATTTAAATAACTCTAATTATTCTGTCTTGGTTTTTTAATGAGGCACTATGAAACCCCATAATAGCAACAAGCTGTGAATAAGAGTACTATAAAAGTTACTTAAGTAGTTGGCTCATAAACTCCAACTCCACTTAAAGTAACAAAAATTAGTGAAACAAAAGTTAGAAAAACAAAATAACTCACTACTTTTTTCGTTTAATCTCTTGTTCTGGGGGAAAGTTGAGTTGAGCAGTGTATTTAGAAATAGAACAGTGTTCATACAGATGATCCAAATTAAGTATTTTTCATTATCAAACTTAATTGGCAATTGGCTCATTTGAGAAGATTTTATTCAGAACTAGCAGGCAATATTATATTCAGCTGCTGTTAACAATGACCAGAGAATTTAAACAAAATAGGGGTTATATTTTTCATGTATTAAAAGCAAGACTAAACCAAACATAAATACCAAAATAATCTTGTCCTAGTTGAGTTGAAAGCCCTATGATTATTAGTGATCCAGATTTTATATTTCTTCTTTAGAGCATAGTTTTGCATTTTCAAGGGCATGTGACGTCTCCCAGAACTCTAATCATTTGAATATATTTTCTAAGGGCATAGAGAAGGAATAAATGACAAAAGAACATTCCTCCTCAAGTTGAAACTGCTTGCTCTAAAGTAGATTCCAGAATTCCAGCGGTGAGTTCTTATATCTTATGGATTATTTATCAATGGAGAGGAGAATGAAAAATGTAGTTATGAGAGGAAAACACTTTCACCTAGTTGAAATTGAAATTTTATTAGTATAAAGAAAGGCTAAAACAAATATTGGGTTTTGTCAAGACATTCAAAGTAACTTCAAAAAATTTCATATAATAAACCTGTTGTGATATACACCTATAATCCCAGTACTTTGGGAGGTTGAAGCAAGCAGATCACAAGTTTAAGCTCAGCCTGGGAAATTTAGTGACTTAGTGAGACCCTAAAAAAGATAAAGAGTCTCAGTGTGAAGATAGGTTCAATTTTCAAGTATTACAAAAAAGATAGATAAATAAATAAAACAATAAGTACAATACGGTATTTTTTATACCTATGTGCCAGTTTCTCCACAATATTTTAGGGTACAAAAACAAGCTGACACTGGGCCAGCTCTCAAGAAGCTGTTTGCTGGAGAAGACAGATTGTAAATAGCTCCTCTTAACTTATGTAGTGATTATGACATGTTTGTCAAGGATTTGTGGGACAGTAGAGATTAACTCAGTTTGACCCAGAGGGCTGGGCATCTGGAAGAAGATATTCCCAGAATCTACTTTTGGAGGAATAAGTACAAGATGGGTGATATTCCAAGCCTGGAAAATATGAAAAAAAAAAGTGAGTGACGAATGACATATCATTTAGCAGAAGAATGCAAACAGTGGATGATAATTAGAAGGTAAAACAGAAGATAGTGGTGAACAAATGAATAAGGAGTTAGGTTGCAGGAGTTGGCAGGAGTTTAAAAATAAGAATTCTATGATCATATTGAAGCCTCTGATATTTTAGTCTGACTAGTGTGTGGAGGAGCCTTCCAAGGAAGGAAGAATTGAGGTTAAAAGAGGCACTGAAGGGGTATGTCAACAGTCACGTAAGAAAGAATGAAAAGTTGATTAGGCAGCAGGGTGAGAGGGCAGTCTGGCTGCTATATCTGTCACCCCTTGATTGCCAGCTGATCTGGTTGACAAGGTGGGCGTAAACTTTTCTCACCACTCCATGTGTGCCCTTCCGAGCAAATTTGATAAAAGAAGACTGCCACACCCATGGAAGAGGCAACAGTAGTAGGGCGGAAAGAGATTGCAGAAACATGTAGGAGGAATAATTAGTAATTGAAGAAATGTGGGTGGAAAGAAAGAAGAGAATTTAGAATGACTACAAGATTTCTGCTTTAGGAAACTAAGTGGATGATGGTACCATTAATTGAAATTGGAAATGTAAGTGAGAGCAGGAGGAGCAGGTGGGAGTAGAGATGTAGTACTGGGGAAAAGATTAACTCATTTGGAATGTGATGAATTTAGAGTATTTGTAATACTTAGGTGGAAATAGTAGGCAATTACATAGAAAAAGTCTAAAGTTTGTGATCAAAGATTTAGTCAGGGTTCCTCAAACAGAACCAACAGGATATTTGTTCTCATAAAATTATCACAATGGTAATAAAGTTCCAATATGAATTTTGGAGGGAGAAAATGTTGAAACTATAGCAAAATTTTCCTTGGTATGTTGATTAACCTTCCTGAAAAAACAAGGAACACCATATGTGACATACAACAATTGATTCTACATGGATTGTATGTAAGCATAAAGTAAAATAATAAATGCTTTGAGAAGATAAAATTTAAGAATACTTGCTGGACTTGTGGTAGGCAAAGTTCTTTAAGATAGTATAAAAGTACTTTTCATAAAGTACCATTCTTACACACACACAGATAAGTCGCAAATATAGATTTCTTATGATAATTGGCCAAGCAATTATCCTTGGAGTTCCATAATATCCCCTCTCTAAAACAGAGAAACAGGAAAGCCCATGATGATGTAATTTAGGCTGAGTCCAAGTTGTGAGAACCTAAGGAGTGTGTCCTGGTTGAGTGTGAGAAAGGGGTGGGTCCTAAGGTGTGAGAATAGGAGGACTGATACCCTAAATAGGACAAGATACACACACACACACACACACACACACACACACACCCTTCATCTGCTCTGCTCTTCTCTAGTCGGGTTCTGTACAGATTGCATGATGTATGCTCATGTGGTGGGGGCTGTATTTTCTCTGCTAAGCTTACTTAATCTCTTCTTATAGGCCACTTTGTGCATATATAGATGCAGTGTTTACCAGCTAACTATCTGGGCATTCCTTAGACCAGTTAAGAAGACATACAAAATTAGCTATCTGAAGTCCACCCTTTGGCTATTTGGCACTCAAATATTTGTCTAAACCTAATCTACAGATGGAGGCAATAAAAAAGTCATATTTAAGGGAGTATGGTATTGGCTCAAGCATACACATAGATCAAGGTAACAACAACACAGAAATAGTCTAATATTATCAGATCACATTGCATGATAAAGTGTCACACTGTCATGTATTAGGGGAAAAATAATTTCTTTGATGAGAATGTCTTAATTCACATTTTGCTGATATAGTAGAATACTACAGATTGGGTAATTTATAAAGAATGGTAATTTAATTAACTCTGGTTCCAGAGACTTGAAAGTAAGATCGAGCTGCTGTGTCTAAGGAGGGCCTTCCTGCAACACTGCAAGACTGAAAAAGAAATTGGGATGGAGGAGGAGAGGCAGACTCATTTTTTGTAATAAGTTCATTCTCCACATAAGTAACCTACTCCCATGATAAGAGGATTTATCTACTCATGAGGGCTCTGCCCTCATGCACTAATCATCTCATAAGCATTCCATATGTTAATCTTATGATGGCAGTTAAATCTCAACATAAATTTTGAAAGGGGAAAATATTCAAACTGTAACTAAGTGATTTTTGAGTAAAGTGGACAACATATTTCAATAATCATGACTTTATTAAAGACCGGAAATGATGAGCCAAACAGTGAGAGAATAGAGACAATTACAATATATAGGTCTGATGAAGAATGACTAGAAACAAAAAGAAGAAAAATCCTTAATGAAAAAATGAAAAATGACAGTCATAAATACATTTAAGTGACAGACAAGTGAAAAATGTATCATCACATTGGAATACAAAGAGATACCAATACATACTTGGTTAGGGCAGCTTTAATTAAAAAGACTGACAATATTAAGAGCTGGTGAAAATGTGGAGCAACTGAAATTTCTAATTTATTACTGAACTCCAAGTTGATACAATCACTTCAGAAATTTGACAAAATCTATCATATAGGTAAGCATATATAAACCTATGTATTAATGCTATTTCTCTCTACATATATAGCTAACAGAAATTAACATATATATATATATATATATATATATATATATATATATACCAAATGAATGTTCTTAATATTTATGTTCATAGAAAGCTTAAATTGCAACACTTAAAATATCCATTAGCAACAGGGCTGATAAATTTTGCTTAATGGAGATCCACAAATTAATGAAAATGATAAACTATTGCAAGTTATAGCACTGTTGATCATATCCTACTTTTTGATCCGTGGCTGTGACAAAGGCAGACTTTTTTTTTCTTTTCCACTTGTCTCCTCATTGTTTCATTGTCTTTACTGTATCAGGTAGTAGTATCCAATATTGTGAAATTCATTACAGTGATATGATGTTGAAAACTTCTCAGTGAAGAGTTTAGCACTTGAGCTAAAAAATTATTTATAAATATTCCCTAAGTAGGATTTTCAGCATAAACTATTAAAGCCCAAAGAAGAAATACATTGAATTTGTCCCTAAGTAACATATTGTGGTGAGAGTAATTTCAAGGTTATTTTTTCCTGTGATACTGAGAGAACAGGTTTTTATATTAGAATTTATTTTAAAAATATAATTGGACTTCCCTATCTGCAAATTCTAAATTCATGGACTTAGCTAACTACAGGTAAAAAAAAACATTGAAAAAATTGCATCTTTAGAGAATGTGTACAGACTTTTTTTTCTTTTTACTCCCTATAGAACAATAATGATTTATATTATATTATGCACTGTTTTATATTAGGTATAGAATATAAAGTAGATAAAATTTAAATAGCAGAGAGGGATATTCATAGTCTATATGGAAGTTAAATGGACTGGGCATTTGCTAAGTTTGGTATTAGTGGCCCATCTGGAACCAGTTCTTTGTAGGATAACTATGTTCTTGGCAGGTAGGTGGAACTTCACAATTGGGCTAAGGACACAAGTGAGTAAACAGCTTAAGTGGATTTCTAAGAGGAAGACACTATTTTCATGTTTTAGATCTTGATGGACATAGAGCTAAGGAAATTATAGGATTGTGTTGAATGAATCTGAGAGCAGATCTTTGCTTTACTGGTATTGACTTGGGAAATAACTATTGATTTAGAGAAGCCTTTGTTCACTGGCATGGGAGTTACAGAGAGCAGAGTTCATGGAGCTCTTGATTTGAATGGGTTTCAGGACAGATGGAGAGAGTTCAGCAGATGGGTGCAGTATGTTGTGGGGAAAACTGTAAACCTGGATTTCATCAAGGGAAGAAGAGAGGTATACAACAGTACTGGGAAGACAGGCCAAAGAATTATGAATTAAATAAGTTGATGCACATATATGGTTAGAATAAAAGTCAGTTGTAATTGATATTTTATTACCAGTGACTTGGCTATCAGAAACTATGAAAGGACAAAGAACATCATTGGCAGGGTACATTCAGGATGAAATGAATCACAGTGAAGCTCACTGTGGTTAAAGATGATTATGAAAATTGACTCTTTGAGGACAGAGAATACTGTGTCCCTTTGAGGACAGAGAATTTGTAATTATTGCTGGACCACTGGTCATCTTCTAATGGAAAAAAATTCACAGAGTACTAAAAGCAATCATTTTTTAAAAAATGCAGTACCAAGGATTGAACTCAGGACCTGGAGCTTGCCAGGCAGGCCTGGCACCACTGTCCTATATTCCTGGCCCCTAAAAGAATCTTGAATTGATTAGTTGAATATTTACCCCGAAATGACATTGTATACTTGGATCCTGAAAGTTCAGTTCTCTACTGATATATGTAGACATATAGGGACTTAAGAACTAAGTTGACTTTTGAAGATATTAAATAAATTGTTTCTCTGTATATTTGAAGTCTTCAATGGCAAGGAATTTGTGTTTATTATGCATTTATAGTTACTCATTTTAACTGCTGAGCAGAGAATGCACTGGTAGAAGGAAGGGACTGATCACTGCTAAATTAAAGATTATTCTACTAAACCAGATGGGAGTTCATTTGGATATTTGGCTGATGGCAGTGACGTTGAGGTGAAGTGCAAATAATGTGACTTGAGAGGGACCCACCAGGAAGAATCAGCATCCTTCATGGGTGGGTAGGTATGAAGAGTAGTAGAGGTAAAGGTGTCAAAGAAAACACCTGGGTTCTCTCTTGAATAACTTACTGAGAGAGCTACATTCAGGAAAAAATCTGCTTTACATTCAACTGTAAAAGACACAAAATGAAGATGTATATATTGTCTGTGAGACTATTTGTGTTGCTAAAGGAAACTCTGGACTGGAATTGAAAGGCTGAAGTTATTGGCAAAGAGGTATTAGAAGCTATGGAGTAAAGCGCTCTTCATACAATTCCTAATCCTATGTGAGAATAGGGAGTGAAGAAATCCAATGTGTAATTGTTGGACAAAGATGGAGGAGGTACCAAAAGAAGAAGATAAAAAGTAGGGGAGGGCCGGAGGGTTAGCTCAGTGGTTCCAGCGCCTGCCTTGCAAGCGCAAGGTCCTGAGTTCGATCCCCGGTAACCACATATAATGCTGGGCATGGAGACACACCCACCAACAATCAACACCGTATACCACAATGCAGGACGTGGTGGCTCACGCCTGTCATCCCAGCACTCGGGAGGCAGGGACGGGAGGATTGCTGAGTTTGCAGCGGCTTACCTGGGCACCATAGTGAGCTCAGGGCCAGCCTGAACTACAAAGCGAGACCCTGTCTCAAAAAAAAGCAAAAAAAAAAAAAAAAAAAAGTAGGGGAAAGGAACAGGAAATCATTAGGCAGCAATGATATTACAGGTCCTATTTAAGGTCTTAGCGTTATGTTCCATAAGGATACTGTCATTTCAATTTGTTTTTACCTTTTTTTCTACTTGCTCAACTTTCCTCTCTCACAGTCCCAAGTGGATTTGTGCCAACTCATAACAAGCACACCCAATATACTAATGGGAACGAGAAATTCAGTGTCATGACCAGAGAAGGAATTAATGAATGTCAAGAAAAACTTCCCAGGCATGAAACTGTCACATTTGCTCTGACTTTTAGCTTTGAGTTTCTCAGTAGCCAAAACAAGTAAGGAGACCTATTGCTCCTTTCAGAAAGGAGGAAGTATACCAGTTCCTAAGGGATGACAAGACTTTGTTTTTAGTACGGAGTTCTGAAAAGTACTTTCAAGTTTTTATTTATGTAAGGGATGCTGAATAATGGATATCATTCTTGACTTCACGTAGCAAGTTCAGGAATGGAATTCACAGGTCTATTTCCTGTGCTGTCTTTATGAAATAGTTATAGTTTTTTGTTTAAATGACTCTTGAGGAATTATGTAAAAATCCTTCACAGATGAAATGAAAATTGTTTAGACCAAATAATTTCTTTTTCCTGAAAAGAACCTATAGCATGCTTACTTTTTGTTTTTCCTTTAACAAAATATGTTAATGTATTTTTTCCCTAAACAAAACCCTCAATATTCAGTTTTAATTGAAGTGTTGACACTTTGTGATAAGTGAGTGAGGTCTGGATTGCACTTTGAGTGCTTGGCCTCAGAAAATTCTTAGGGGCAGTCCAAGGAAAAGAGCTGAACATACTCAGTGTCTGTCTTTTGGGGAAGTCTTATCTTCATTGGAATTTTCTTAGCCATGCAAAGGCCTCATTCAGTTGTCTCATTTGTTTCATTTTTAATTTTTAATTCTCAACTAGATATTATTACAGTTCTCACAGTAGCCACAAGAGCAATGGTGCTCAATTGAGTTTTAGGCTTGCAGAGATTTTAAGTTTGAAATTATTTTTCTAAAATATTGTGAGATATTTTTCAATCTTTCACATGCTAATGTATACTGTTACTTCCTTAACAAGGTTGATCTTTGAGGGCTGGAGACGTAGCTCAGTGGTTCCAGTGCCTGCCTAGCAAGCACAAGGTCCCTGGTTTGATCCCCTGTAACCACATACAATACCAGCTGTGGTGGTTCATGCCCACTGGCAATCAGTACCATGTGCCACAAATGCTGGGATTGGTGGCTCAAGCCTGTAATCCCAGCAATTGGGAGGCAGAGACAGGAGGATTGCTGAGCTCAAGATTTGCCTGGGCTACATAGTGAGCTCAGGGCCAGCCTGAACTACAGGGTGAGACCATGTCTCAAAAATAATAGCTAGCTAGATGATAGATAGATAGATAGATAGATAGATAGATAGATAGATAGATAGATAGATAGATAGATAGATAGATCAATAAATAAAAAGGTTGATCATTGAGAAAATTAATTATTTGACCTTTTTTGAACATGAAACCCCTCACTAAGTACTAAACATCTGTTGGAAAATTACACTAAAAGTTATTTCTCAATAATATCTTTCAATCACTATATTAAGGAAAATGGCAGTCATTTAGTTTTAGTAAATGTTTATTGAAGGACAATATATCTTTGAAACTGAAAGCTAAGAATCTGTAGTAGGTTATCTTTGGTGCCCTGGCAAGTACATAAGTTTGGGAGGTTGAACCTTCCTAGAATTCTTCAAATCACATTATAAGAAAAATCACAACCTTACCCATGAGTGAAAATATTTCTTTCTATGAAATCAAGATTTATTCTTAGCCTAACCTTTGAATTATACCTGAATAATGTAATCAATGAATACTGTTGAGGAAGTAAGAAACTTAATCATTTTTACAACTATCACTAAAAAAGAGAATGGTTCCTAATAATCTTTGAACAGGAATTATAATGAATGTTTAAAATGATGGTTTTCAAAATGCACAGTACTGGCACAAATTCCCTGTGATGAATGTTATCATTACATATACCTAAAATGTACCCATAAATGTTTTGTTTTAAAAAAAACAAACAAGGTGGATAAACATTCTTAATAGTGAATGCATTTCAAAGTAAAATACTCAGTGACGGTCAAATATACTTACAGATATTTACAGATAGAAATTGCCAGTGACCTTGGTATTGGATAGAATGAAATAAATTTCAGATTTATCTTTGAAATTCACTTCTAAAGTTTTGGCTACTGACTACTACTAAAATATTTTCTCTCATTAAATCAAATACACTATTAACTATTATCACTTTGGAATAGAATTATGACATCTTAAAAAGTTTATATTTTCTTAGCTAAAACATTAGTTACTAGAGAATAGAATTCCATTTGAAGATTAGATTTCTTTATTAAGCACCAGCAATATTGTATTGAACTCTTAACTCTTCTACTCTTCTGTGACTTGGGCTTATTGTTATACTTAGCTACGAGGATCTCTTGCCAACATATGCTATATTTTTATTTATTATCTGAAACCATATATGGTTTTCTTTTCCAACAAAACTTCTTAATCTGCCCACAGCTTTGTTATATGTTTCATCAATCTCTCTTTTGAACTAACTTATTTACTTATACTTTTAAAATTGAATAGTAATTAACTATTAATATAAGTGATTTCTCTTGAGAACTATAAAGTGTTAAGGTTGCAGGTAGAAAGGAGGAATGATTTTACTTTCTGAAGACAGTAGATAGAGGGTAACAGAAAGCAGTAAATTGACAGTCTGGTACATAGATTACAAAGAAACCACACTGAAGAGTTACACAGATGCAGACACTGACCCCAGCCAGGAGTCTTGGCTCAACTCAGCCAGAAAACATAAGCAGTGTGGCTGGATTGCTGAAGGGCTGGGATCTACGTAGAGTTTCAGAGTGTAACACTCCTGCTAATATACTTTCTTCAAATATGTAAATTATGACTTTCCTAAAACCCTACAGAAGAGAAAATTAACTCTTCAGTTGAGTTGAATAGTCACCAAACAGACCCTAGCTTCCCATTATTGATCCAATGAATTGTTTTCACTTCACTTTGATGCTTGTGGTTCTGATGTGGGTGGTTTTCCATCTGCCTGTGAATAATCCACTTCTGTAAGTCAGACTTTCTATGAAGGAGACCAGTCAGATACCATATGTTGCTCAAATTCGCCTCAAACTTCTGGCTCAAGTGCCTCCTCAGCTTCCCGAATAGCTGAGCACACTGCCACACTGACTCCTTCATTGTTAATGAGAAAAATTAAATGTGTTATATGTCATCTAATACTCCAAATTAATTTCCTATATAATAAAGCTTAGCAAAAACCTATGTAGCAAATATATCAGGCTGTTAGATGTTAAAAACACTTACCTACTCTCAAATAGTTTAATAGAGTTGGTAGGAAACTAATATTTTGTGACTAGATTCTGCTCTTCTAAACATCCCTTCAGATGGTTTCTGCTCTTCTCCTCCATATCCAGGAGGAATTCTGGTGTTCTGTTAAGAGTGTGACCTCAAGACTTTCCTTGCACTTCATTTTGTTTAATGTACCTAGTTTGCCTATATATTGTAAACATATCTTGTGTAAAGGTTACCATGGAAAAACATGAAGCTTGGGTATGAAGACCTAACATATTCCACAGGAAACTGTTAACTGGAGAGATGGTTTGCAGGGTCCACTAGAATTAACTTGGCACTTAGCAGAGGAAGGTAAGGGCAGTCAGTTAAAAAAAAAAAAGCAGTCACTTTGTTTTCATTTTGTTTTAAAACAAATGTGCTACTTTGGTTCTATCTGGTGACATTTTATAATTTACTGAGATCTGCTTGCTAGCCAAACCCAGAGAGACTAGAGCTGAGTTGCTGGAAATATTAACAGTAAACATGGAACTTCCCATGTACACTGCAGGTAGTTGAAGGCACTGGCTTCATGGGACCTTTAACAGAAGAGGGTCATGGTTGGCATTGTGAGGGTGGGTTAGAGAGCCTGCACGCTTACTTGTTCACATTTGTGGTATTACTGTGCACTTGTACAAGACCCGTTGACAGCTGGTCTCATCTTTACCCTTCCCTTTCCTCTGGCCACACTTCCCTTTCTTAGGATCTGTGCTCAGCAACCAACGGGAGATGACATACTGTGACTGGCAGGCTGGCATGAGATTGTAGTTTAGGGACCATGATAGTCCATAGCATTTGGTTGTGACCTCTGCTAAAGATAGCAGGCTATGGAACCATTCAGTCCAGAAACCCTCAACCTTTTGAGATATACAGAGGACTTCATTTATAGCTTTCTTTCCTGTTTGCTATGATTTAAACTATGACTAAGGGTTACGTGGAGGCTGCAGGAATCTAAATGGAAGGCTTCTGCATCCTGCAGCACTGTTCCTGGGATGATCAGGTTGATGGCTCTTCACATGAGGGAGGCTGGTGAGCTGCAGGCTGAGACATCAGTAGGACATGGTAGTGCTACTTTTGTAGACTAAACCAAGTATCAATATAGACCAAATATCAACAGTCTCTTGAATTGCCTTTGTAGACACATTTGAAAACAGAAACAGTCTTTCCACTTTAACCTCAAAGGCTTCAATGCACCTATTATTATCTTGGATCATGAAGAAAATCTTCTCAAGTAAAGCCTTGGTGGTGTCTTTAGTCTTCCGCACTCTCTGGGTGTGCTCTGGGAGAGAGAGCCCCTGAGTACTTTGTTTTGCGGCTGTCTACACTTGGAGACAGCTCACCATTGCTGGGCTGCCACATCCCTGCTTTTCTCACAGGGGCCTCTTGCATCTCCTTGTGCAGCTTGGGGGCGTAAACTCTGGCAAAGAGAACAGTAACTGGCACTGTGGACAGAGCGAGAGGCTGGGGACTCTTAGCTCCTTCCTGAGCCCCAAGAGAACAAAGGTCACCACCACCTCTCACAGACTCCAGACTGCCTGAATCCCTGGACTGCTGGCTCCGGCCCTCACAGCCTCCAATCCTATCCTCTGTTTATACCTATTTCTATTTTTTCACTTATAGTATGTTCTTAGGGAATATTTTCCCAACTAGAGTATGAGTTCAAGAAAGATGTGACCTAGGTCTCATCCATTTATTTGTTTTGGGATGAAGGTTTGCACAACAATATCGCTTTCAACAAAATATGCTGTGTCTTTCATTTGCTTCAGTCTCGTCAAATTCTATCTACATCCCTCATGTCTGTTGTGGTGGGAGCATATGATAGAAAATACTGAACTGGCCCGGCATGGTGGCTCACGCCTGTAATCCCAGCACTCGGGAGGCAGAGGCAGGAGGATTGCTGAGTTCAAGGCTTGCCTGGGCTACATAGTGAGCTCAAGGCCAGCTTGAACCACAAAGCGAGACCCTGTCTCAAAAAAAAAAAAAAAAAAAAAGAAAATACTCAACTGACATATTATAAGTAATTTAACCTCTTCCATTTCAACTGAACTTCCCTTCAGTTTGATGATGTGATTAACTCAGCCTTTAGGAGGCACTGTTTTGTTCAAAGTCTAAACTTTCCTCATAAAATTTTTCCCCTTTTCTCCTGGGGCCACTCCTTTCGTTTATTTATTTTAAAATGTCATATCTGGCTGTATAGAAGACTGAACTGCTTAATCTAGTGTTGGATAGAACTTTGGTAGTAGATTGGACTCCTCCTCTATCATTTTCTTGCTGAGGAATGATTAGCCTATTCAGTGCCTGGTTTGCTTGGGTCAGTGTTTGAGGTAGAGGTAATCTCATCTAATCTTCTTGGATTTCCACCAGGATATCCTCCTGAAGTCTGTATTCTCTTTGCTTGGTGTTTTTTGCAGGATGCTGTGTTCTTTAATCTCACCCACTTGGTACTGTCTTCTAAATATTTCGAACTTGTGTCTCTCATGCTACTCCTGAGCATAGGGAACTCCAAGAATCTCCATGCCAGGTATTGTTTGTGAAGGTTAGAGATACTGCCAGCTGCCTGAATTAAGTCTCACACTTCATGTTGCCTTAGGGGAGAAAAGGGGAATGACTCTGGACATCTTTTATTCTCCCTCTGAAATTATCTACAGTCTCTGTCAGTGATTCTGCCATTGTTTCTTTTACCTATCTTTGAGTCTGGGACATCCAGTCCCTTCTTAGAGACTAGGGCAATGTTGTCATCTTAGTGAAATCTCTTTCAAATATTTCCATCTCTTTTACTGACTTGGATGAATTCCTTCTGTAGTGAAACTTTACTTTCTCTATTTCCATCTCTTTTACTGACGTGGATGAATTCCTTCTGTAGTGAAACTTTACTTTCTCTGTCCTAAAGTTTTTTAGTGAAACTCTTCCATCCAAGTCAAGTCTTTCAAGTTTAGCACCCAGTATGAGAATGAAGCTTTTATAGTTTAGAGACAACTTTTATTTCTAAAAATACCTTGGCTTACAAAATGAATTTCTTACTGTGAACTGAAGGTATTTTTTAATAGCTAAAAGCTGATTATTAGCTTTATTGAATTCCTACTGTAATTGTAAGTTCACATAGTTGATAAGGGAAAATTGCTCTGTTGATCATCAGCACTTGAATATGACTTTCAGTTGCTCCTTTGGCAAACTTCTTTTCTGGTCTTACTCCAATTATGTAATATTAATGCAAGTTCCTATACTTCTAATGTTTTATTCCTTTGCAGAAAATATATATCTCCATGTTTGTTTTTCTTCTTGTGTTCAGAGCTAAATGAGGTTTTTCAACTGTTTTGCAGGAAGATGAGACCATGTGCTTAATTTCTGGTCAAAAAACATGGCTGGAAATGATGTGCATCACTTCAAGACTGCTCATTGCAATAGACCACACTCCTGAGGCCAGGGGCAGAATACTCATGGAAGGAGGGATTTTGATGACATAGGATGCTGATGGCAAACATTTTAGAGACCGAGTTCCAAACTGCAACCATAAACTCGTACAGTGTACTCTCAAATTATAACCAACCTAATTTACAGACAAGGTGGAGAAATTAAGTTATGGAAGATTCATCTGCTTTTTGTTATCTATCGTATGTACTGAAGTAAACATCCATATCTCAGCTCTATTTTTTATTTAGAGTAGGAGAACTTTATTAAGAAAGAAAGCTTATGCATAAAAAAGGCAGAAGGGGAGGACCCAAAATCAGGTGACTGGGTCACTTAACATCCCAGGGGGCTTTTATAGAGCAAAGCCATGAGGTGAGGTGGGTTTAAAGTAGAACAAAATTATAGTCGACCTATAATGTTGCAAGTACAGTCACTTAAGCAATAGTGGTACAATGAGAAATCACAAAATGGACAAAACTATGATCAACCAATTAGATCACGACAAGTAATAGTTGCTTAGATAGTACTGATTAAATGAGGATCCAATGAGAAATCAAGTCATTAACAAGCATACAAGGATTTTCAGTCAGGACAGCTCTATTGACTTAGTTACAACCAGCCCTCAGGAACGGATTGAGTTTGCAAGTCAAAGATCCACACTATTTATTGCAAACTGCCAACACTGCTGTTAAACTGAGTACTGAGGTTTTAGTTTAAGAAAAAAAAAAAACTCATACATTAACTTCTTTTGTCTTAAAAGAAAAAAACCAAAAGATCTTTTAATGATACAAACAGCTTTCTACTGAAAAGCAAAAGTTTGTATTTAGCATGCTACTGAACACTGGCTGCTGGGGTGTTACTGGAGCAACTTGTCTCTTGTGCTAAAGAGGGCTCCGCACGGCCACTTTGGCAAATGTGCCGTAGGTTCGCCACCACCAATCTACAGGAAGGCAGGTTATGGGGCACATTATTATTTACTAACCTGTATGTGAAATTCAGAATCTCTTTCAATTGTGGGTATAGTCTTAAGAGTATTTGTAGTGTCTCCTACATTGTCACTTACAGAAAAATAGATATTTTATGTTGCATTACACATATAACAGAGTTTCATTTATATGTATTTTGTCTTCATCTCGTTAGACTGGCTATGGCTATGTTATGTAATGCATTATAAACAAACCAAGAGATGGGATGTAGCACAGTGATAGTATGTTTACTTACCATGTACAATCCCCTGAATTTGATTCCTAGTGCCACAAAAATAATTACATACAATTTTACTTCATTACACATTTGAAAATATTCTTACAAGTATGTTTTAGTATGATTGCCTTCTTTTTCATCTTTAGTATTTTTGGGATTTTTCCACTAAATTTTATCCTGTTTTTCTGTTTCTTGGTTTGCCTGGAAATTTTTGATTAAATGCTGTAGAATACAATGGTATTTTTTGATTAAATACTAGAAGAAACTGTTTAATGGAGTTGACTGGTAAAAGGCTATATTCTCATGCAGGGAACAATCCAAGAGAAAGAAATAACAATAATAAATATGCACCAAACTCTAGTGCACCCAACTATACAAAACAAATATTAATGGACATGAAAAGTCATATAACCACTAATACAATAGTAGTAGAGAACTTCAATATTCCGCTATCACAAACAGGCAGATTGACTGGACAAAAAAATCAGTAAGGAAATAGTGGAGCTAAACCAAACTTTTGAACAAATGTACTTAATAGATGCCTACAGAGTATTTCACCCCACAAAGTCAGAGTACACTTTCTTCTCATCTGCTCATGGATCATTCTCCAACATAGATCATCCTTATTCATAGAACTGGTTTAAGTAAATGCAAAGGAATTGAAGTTATCCCCTGTATAGTATCAGATCATAGAGCCTTGAAACTGGAGTTCAGTAGCAAAAGAAATCCCAAATCTTCACAAACACATGGAAATTGAACAACATTCTGCTGACCAACCAATGGGTTACAGAAAAGTTAAACAATTTCTACAATTAAATGATAACCCCGATAAAACATACAGGAATTTATGGAACACAGTGAAACCAGTTTTACGAGGGAAATTCATAGCAGTGAACCCCTACACCTGGAAAATAAAGCAGGCTCAAATAACCAATCAAATGCTGAATCTCAAGTTACTAGAAAAGGAGGAACAAACAAACCCAAAATTCCTACTAGGGAGGAAATTATAAGGATCAGAGCAGAAAGTAATGCAGTGGAAACTAAGAGAATGATACAAAGAATCAACAAATTGAAGAGTTGGTTCTTTGAAAAAAAATAATTGCCAGACCCTTAGCCCACCATATCAAAAGAAGGAAAAAGCTTGAATCCATGCTATCAGGAATGAAAAATGGGAAAATCACCACAGACCCAGAGGAAGTCCAAAGGATAATAAACATGTATTTTGAAAATTTGTACTTCAAAAATATGGAAAATGTAGAAGAAATGGGTTGATTCCTACACATATATGAACTTCCAAAGTTAAACGAACAGGATATAAAATTGTTAAGCTCCCCAATGTCAGTTTGTGAAACTGAAAATGTAATAAAAACATACCAACAAAGAAAAGCTCTGGTACTGATGGCTTTACTGCTGAATTCTACAAAACTTTTAAAAGAAGAGTTAATGCCACTCACTACTTGTCAAACTTTAATGAAATCAAAAGGGAAGCAGTACTCCCAAATTCATTCCTGGAAGCAACCATTACCTTGATTCCAGAAGGAGAAAAAAACTCACTTTACATCTGGGCCCAGAGGAGCAGATTCTAGAAACCAGTCCTTTCTAAAATTCTGCCTTGGCCAGCCTTATTTCCATTTAGTAATCCTAGACTTTTTCAGTTTTCTTAGAGATCACAAAAACCCTCACAATAGAGGTTTTAGGGAAGAAAAACTGATTGTGATAAAAGACTACTGTTAGCACGTTTTTTTCAAAACATTTATTATGGCTAATTACTAAATGTGATGTATGCTGCTAAAGAATCTAGACATTTACTATTCCCAAATAACACCATGAATTGTAAAAAAAATAATGCTTCTTCCCAACTCCAGAAAGAGAAGTAAATGAAATAGCCAATATGTATTTATTCTTCTCTCTGTTTTTGTTTTTGTTTTTTTTGAGACAGGGTTTCGCTTTGTAGTTCAGGCTGTCTCTGAGCTCACTATGGAGCCCAGGCAAACCTCGAATTCAGCAATCCTCCTGCCTCTGCCTCCCGAGTGCAAGTGCTGGGATTACAGGCGTGAGCCACCACTCCCGGCACTGTGCTATGTGGTATTGATTGCTGGTGAGTATGAGTCACCACGCCCAGCATAGTATGTGGTTACAGGGGATCGAACTCAGGACCTTGAGCTTGCGAGGCAGGCACTGGAACCACTGAACTAAATCTCCAGCTCTATTCTTCTCTTTTTATAGGACAATTTTGAGCTAGTACAAGGAATACAAGATAAGTAGTATTTCTAATTCTAAATTTCAAATAATTTCTCTTAATTACATAAAAACACAAAACAGAATTGTCACCTACCAAAACATTGCACATTAGCTAGAGAGATTATGAAAGCCAAATGAAATTAACGTGATTTTTGCCAAAGAACATTCATAAAATAGATACAATTTGTGAAGTTCTGTCAATGAGACGGATGATGGGGAAAAGAACAGAAAGGCAGATGGGAGAACCAAGCACACATCACAAACCAATCTGCTCCTGGGTCTGTAGATCATTCTTGAGCTTCACTTTAGCTTCTGCAGTCATTAATGCCCCTGTGTTTTTATCATTAATGCCATCATGTCAGTATATTTAATAACTCGTTACTGATTTGTCAAAATTCAATTTCTGGTATTAAACTTTCTCTCATTGCAGTATCACACCATCATCTTTACTGTTCATCTTCAAAGGAAAAACTGGAGGGAGGGAAGAAGGGAGGGAGGGAGAGAGAGAGAGAGAGAGACAGAGAGAGAGACAGGGACAGAGACAGAGACAGAGACAGAGACAGAGAGGGAGACAGAGAACAAGGGCTCTCTTTTGGTCTCAAGATTTACAAGCATAACTTCCTGTGACTGGTTTTTGTAGTAAGGTCTGCTCCCTCTGCCTTCTAGCTATATGTACCCAAATCTTTGTGAAATGAAATACTAACAGTGTTAAGGGTTTTATTGCTCATCAATATCTCTTTTTCCCAAGCTCTGATTTTGAGGACACTTTCTGGGCTTCAGCGTGGATAGGCATAGCCATGTAAATGTTGTGAGCCAGAACGATGGGGCCATTCTTAGACTGAAACAGAGAAGATATCCCATATGCCATTCTGTGATTTCTTCTGTCTGTTTGGAGAGGACTCTGGTGGGAAGGACCCTGAATCTCTGAATTGGAGGAAGGGATAGGGTATCCCCCTTCTTCCATGGACTTGAGTCAGACTCTGACGTGATGTGAGCGACAAGGAGCCCCCATTATGTATATCACTGGAATTTCCAGTTAGTTACTCAATGATCCATTTAACATGTATTAATAGAACTTCTCATTTTTAATCCCATACTCATTGATTTCCCATGGAAATATTACTATCAATTTAAAACAGGAATGAATTTATTACAGTAAAACATAAATACTTTTAATAAATGTTTATATAATATTTTATGTGAGATAATCTCAAGACCAAGCTGTAAATAAGAGCAACTAATGATAGGTTTCCTCTAAATTTCTATAAATATTATACACATATTTTTTGCTGCCCTCTAGTGGACATAGTTTAACAAGTAAAAATATAAATACACTATATTAAGTTTTGTATATCAGACTCTTATTTGGCTATATTCCCAGGTTCCTTTCTCCTTTGGATGTCTGGAGGCCTTTCTTCATGTGAGAAGAGAAATTATCGCTTTGTATTGCTTACAAATCCCTATTATATTAAAATATGGTACCCAAACATGTGGAAACTACAAAAATATTTTCTCCTTATACTGGGTTTATTTATTTCATTGATTTATTGGCACATTTTATATATAAATTATGATCACAATCAACATTGAGGGTTTGTACCAGTACATGACAGATCTAGATTCTCGTTTTTCTTCCTCCTCTGCCCTCCCTACAACTCCCTGAAAAAAATATTTTGATGAGTAAATGAAAAAACACTTTTAAAGTCACCAGTCAACATCCATCTCCGGTGCTGTACTTTTGATTATTGAGGAAGGCTCCATGAGTTTCTCTGGATACCAGTTCTGGGACGCATCTTCAATTGGTATGGGCTGTGTGCATTGGAGATGAGGGGATAGGGAAGCAGCAACCCAAGGCTTTCGAGGACCAGGGATAAACAGGACATCGAGAAATGCTGTGGTAGAGCTCAGACATGAGAAACAGAACATTAAGTGGGGTTTGAGAGAGAGGCAGTCTGGAAGTGGGATACATAATATGACTGAGAAATGAGTGACTCGGTCCAGGGAGTTTTAGTGAACAATACAGGAGGGCTGTGTTGTAGCTGGGTTACACCCTCATGAGAGCCTATTGTTAAGTTTTCTAGAACTTTACAAGCCAGATGTTAAACAGTTATTGAAATTACTGAAGACTAAATCAGAAAAATTTACAGTGAAATAAATCATCTTTAAAACTAAGGCAAAACATACTCAAAACTCAACACAGCCTATTTCACTACGTTTTACTATTATTAATGAAACTGACTTTTGAGAGTATTTAGATATTTTACATTTATGTGGTGGAAATACTGTATAAAGATGGACTGTTATATGTTTGCATCTCTGCATTCTAAAATATCACTGGGCTTTTTTTTTTTTGTTTTTGTTATGGTAGGAATGCTTCAGTGAAGGAACTTGGATGAATAGTACTCACAGGGCCTCCTCTGTCACTAAGAGCTTGTTAGTAAATATTTTCCAGCATTCTACTGGCCATACAGGTCACATTAGTAACTCGACCTTTTCTTCCTTCTCTTTCTTTCTCTCTTCTCTCTCTTTCCTCTTTCATCTCTTTTTAAAAAAACTTCCATTGTCTATGCTGAAGGACTGCTCTAGTTCATTTATCCATTAAATCAAAGTCACTTTTTGATTCTCTGCTTGCTAATATAGAATTTTTAATGGGTCTCTTGTGTTTCTGCATATTTCCTGAAAGAGTCACTGACTTTCTTTGTCCCTGAATATCTTTACATGAAGTTTCAACAGTGAATGATATTGTATTCGACATTGTGTCTCCTGGAACAAAGAACATGTGTGTTTGCTGGGTTCTGCTTCTGAGCCACAACCCCTATGCATTCAGATGTCCTCTTCTTCTCTTTGTGTCACCCTCCAGCCTTGAGGCTCTAGAACCTAGTGTAAAGATGTCAGAAGTCTGGCTATTGTGAGGGCTAATAAAGTTTTACTGGTGACCCAGACTGTCTTCTCTCAGCATCAGTGAAACTGTGGCATTCTAATTTATTGGGTCAAAGATCCTCAACTCCTTTCCCATTCTTCACAATGTTTTGTGTCAGACATTGGACTAGGTACCTGCACACAGAAATGAACTAGATTCTGTGGAGTTCAAATGTCTTACATGAAAGGCATTAAAATGAAAGGCATTAAAGATAAGCAGTGAATATCTAAAAATTATGTTGGAATAAGAATTAGCAAGGAATTTAACAGCAGTATTAATGTAGTGAAGCAGCCCAGAAGGATGCATATATGTATATATATATATACATATACATATATATATGTATATATACATATATATAATAGTAATATATTATTGTTGTAATAATTGTCTTTAGTAGGCGGCTGAGTCAGGAAAAGTTTAGAACTGAGGAGTGAGGACAAGGAGTAGTAATCTAGGAAGGAGCACAGAGGGGCACGAAGTAGCACTTGTCAGTTGATTCATGACTGATTGATGGAGTGGGGGAATGAGATAGCATTTATTAATTTGCCAATGGAAGGAATCTTTTAGAAATATTTTTTCCTCTGGTCTCTCTTTTCATCAAGGTAAGTAAGTGGGAGAGGGCCAGTCTTTAGGCAGTGAAAGCAATGACAAGAGTTTCCTGCCATTGTCCTACAATGGAATCATGTATTATACTAAATATTGCATAAAGATCTGTAAAATACATGGAAATAATACTTGAAGGCTGAACTGCATAGGAGTGATGTTTGTGCAGAA
Source organism: Thryonomys swinderianus (assembly GCA_004025085.1). NCBI lineage: Eukaryota > Metazoa > Chordata > Mammalia > Rodentia > Thryonomyidae > Thryonomys > Thryonomys swinderianus. The sequence goes on from PVIC010002987.1 coordinate 54,755, forward strand.
AGTAGAAAGGAACAAAGAGGACAGAGCAGGGGCGTAGTAAGGGGAATGGAATGATTTCATTTGTATCTGCTCTGGGCAGAGTTCCTAGGTCAAAGTTTATACAGCAGAGACATATGGCCAGGAGCTTAAAAATTTTTTTTCTCAATCATTATCCTAGAAAATTAAGCAGCAAACTCTACCGTGTATAGTTATATGGACCATTAAGAGTTATAATGAAGTTAAACTATGTCAAGGATTGAGAAAAAGGTTCCTGAGATGAAGTTCCTGACTCTTAATTAGTGGTTCTGTGGCCTCTTTACTGCCCTTATAATATGTGGAACTCTTTGCTGAAGTTTGCTAGAACAGCCTTGCTGATGATTTGAGACATGAAGGAAAGGCAGAAAAAAATATAAAACCTCCCTTCTTTTGTCTTTCACAAATGTAGAATGTGAGTACTTCCTTAGAATTTTAGAGTTAGGTGTTATAATTTGTACTGAAAGTCATTTAAAAATAATATTTTATGTGTATTTTACCGGTATGCATGAATATTGCTTAATGTGTATTTTAGATGCAATCTATAAGACGGTTAGACGTGGATTTCTTTAGAACAAACACTAGACAATCTAGGGCACAGCCAAGGCACCTTTTCCTAGATAATAAATACAGTACCACTTTTGGAGTATCTACAGAAAAATGTCCACAAGTCTAGAAGACATCTTTTTTTTTAAACTGGGAGACTTTGTTAAAATGAATATAATACTTTAATTGCATATTCTCACGTTGCACCAAAAACTTACATAAAAAGAAGCTTCTGTTAGAATTCCCTTATTAAGGACAACAAGTAGACAGAAAACAGCACAGGTAGTTGTTTCAGGATACAAAATTAGTAATAACTAACTCCTAACTTAGGAACCTAATATGAGCCCCTCAAACATCTAGGCCATACTTTCTGACTGAAATTCTTAATAAATATTGTACATTTCTCTTTTGATTTATGGGAAAATACTTGCTCCATTCCTGCTACTTGAGAGTCACAGCTAATCTTGCTGGTCTAAGCTTCCTCATAGATCTAAATGGTGATACCAGTCTGATTCCTTGTCCTGTGAAATAGGAGGACAAGTTCTTGTTAAACTAAAGTGGATTTTCCTATCCTAACGTTTTGAAAAATCTATCTTTTCTTTAAAAGTTAGGTCATCATGAACACTAATCCCACCATAATTTAATTAAACATCATATAGTGAGTGATAAAATATATCCTTTTTATGTTTAGAAAAGAAAATTAGAGCTTACTGTATGTAACCACAAAAGAATTTAAAGATATTATTTCTAAAACAGCATTACAGATCATTTCAACCTCCTGGGAAACCTAGAATAACATGTTTATGGCTGAAGAAAAGGAAGTATGGAAAGCAAATTTTGGCATACTCAACTGGCAAATCACTTAAGCAGAAGAGATTTTTAGAAATAAGAAAAATACTGTAAAATGCAACAAAAAAGTCCCACCAAAATCACTATAAAATATCCAAGTTCAATTGCTAACTAGGACATAGATGAGCCCAAGAACAGTCAGAATATTTACCTGAAAGGAATGACAGCATGTTGCCTCCTCTTGGTTGCTGAGGATACACACTGTGATGGCTTCCTGACATGCACTGATCATTCCTTCTCTGGGATAGTCCTCGCACCTTGTGTGTCAGGCAGACATTGGCTTCTACTCTGAGTCTCTGCCCCTTCTGGCTAGGGTTGTTTCATTAGGGTCAATTAGATTTCTCATTTGAAATTTTTTTTTTAAATCACACAAGCAGACAGATACTCATGCAGAAAAAAAAACCCTTTTTTAAATTATGAAAGTAATGTCAATTTAGAAGAGTATATGGAAACTGTAACAGAATTTTCAATCAAATGAAGCCAAAGGAACTGCAACACAGATGAGGAATGAGCTAAAGTTATAAATAAGCTGTATTGGATGTAACTAACTTGATTGTGGTGATCATGTTCATAAGGTATATGGATATCAAAACAATGACAAATAAAGAAAGAGTAATTCCAGTATCTAGAAGAGTCATGCTGAACATACAGCTAGTGGAATCACCTGATCTTAATAGATTTGGGAAGATGAGATAAAGCATTTTTCCTGCTCTTGATTCTCTAAAGCCCTGAAGAAAAAAAGTTAGAGAGCAAATGGAGACTTAATGATGGAGTCACTGTAAATAGGAGGCTGAGACTTGATGATTTGTTATCTTCTTGATTGTAACCCTAGAAAGGTGAAAGTAAATCTCAGTTTGTGGGTTCTCATAATTGAAGAAAATGATGCTATTGTTGGTTGGATGTACCTTGTTTCAGCTTCAAAGCAACAACTGTTACATTTGTAGGAGTTTTCTGAACTTGATATCACATTAGTAATATGAAAATAGCCATGGCAAGAAACTTTCTCTATAGAAATGAGCAAGTGCTACAGTCAAGTTCCTTCGCCTTACCCCAGAGAACAAGTTATTAAACATGTAGCAGTTCTCTCTTTGACCTGTGCCTTCATTCCAAAGTGGAGCCTGGGAAAGTAGATGGCCAGCTGAGGACCCACCCTTTATCTACATTCTTTTCAAGTACAAATTTTTCTGTGTGATGTGTGTAGGAAGATGTGCCTCTGTCAGCTGCTCAGGGTTCCTGCCTGTTTCTTTATGTCATAGGGAGGAGCAGAATACCTTGATAAACAGTATTTTAATATTGTACTTTTATTATCAAGATTAATGCAAATGTACACAATGAACAAAATTTAACCAGATCCAATATTGATATCATTGAGTTTTTCTTTTCCCATGGGTTTGGATATTTCTGAAGGGGGTGTCAGGACTGATTCTCTTCATTAGCCTCTCTCCACTCTGGGGGCCAAGGTAGGACTAGCAGGAAGGGGTGCCTTAAATCATTTCCTTAATTTCTGTATGGGAATTTGAAATAGATGATTAAGTGCAGGAAAATAAGGGTTCACTACTTGGACATGTGACTTATGATCTCACATGCATATGTACTGCACATATATTCTGCTGCAAGCTATTCTTGAATATGTAGTTCCATATAAATGTCCTATATCTTCCTGTGTGATTAAATATATTTTTTGATAATAGCTGAAACCAGAGATGACTTATCCTTCAGAAACCATGTTCCCATTTCTTTGGGTGGTTTCAAGTCTGTAGGTATATTTTTGTGTATATACAGGGGCTAATTGAAGAATGCAATGAATATTGCAGGGCTCGAGATTTAGCTCAGTTTTTCTGGACCTGCGTGGCAAGTGTAAGGTCCCTGGTTTGATTCCTTGTTACCACATTCCATAATACTGGGTATGGTGACCTACAGTCACTAGCAATCAGTACTACACACCACAATGCCAGGCATAATGGATCATGCCTGTAATCCCAGCACTTAGGAGGCAGAGGCAGGAGGATTGCTGTGAGTTGAAAGTTTATATAGCCTGGGCTATATAGTGAGGTCAGGGCCAGCCTGAACTATAAAGTGAGACCCTGCTCAAAAAAAATTTCAATAAAAGACAGATTCCTAAAACGTATAGAGTAAGTGTGTCTGAAGTAAATGGGAGTCTTTCAAAGGGAATTAATGGCAAAGTATCTTTTATGGTAATACTTTTTTAAAAAATCTAAACATTTGCTGTATCTTTTATTCCCTATTGTATACACACTCTCTTTTTTTTCCTTAGAATTTTATTACAAAACTACCAGATTTTCTGGTACAAAAATTAATTAGATTATACTTATGATTCCTCCAACAATTTGTTAAAAATGATGGACAGATTTTTTAACCAATGTTTCCATAAATTTACCCCTCACTTATTTTCTAATGTCTTGGATAATGTCAATTTCCACCTCATCTCCCAATCTCTGACATCTCTAATAATATTTAAATAATAATTGACATTTTGTCATTCTACTTAGTGCCAAGAATTTTGGAAATTGCATTGCATGAATTAGTTTACTTACTATGGCAGCGTTCTAGGCAATGGTCATTAAAATGTTCATCTGTAGATGAAAAGCCTTAATGTTCATCTGTAGATGAAGAGCCTTAAGATGCTAAGTGCTAGACACACACCCAGTCTGTCTGGCTCACAAGCCCATTTTTATACTTAATGTATCACTCTGACAGATTGAATTCACCTATGCATCAAAAGGGGCCCACTGGTCACCTTCCTCCATCTTGCAAATTTGACCTCTGCTTTAAATCTAGAAGACTGTGTAATATCCTGTTTTCAGGAACTGTTAGTTCTGCTTGGTTCTATGAACATAATACCTGATAGCATATAAAAACTATGGTTCTTTATGAAAAATAATCCCAAAAAATGCCAACATGTAGCACTGATGAATAAAAAAAATCAGAAAATAAAAGAAAAAAAATAATTCTTAGGCCTCCAAATGCAAACTTTACCCAAATGACAGACTGTTTAAATTTATGTATTGGATCAAGACCCTTTCATTTACAAGTGATAGAAACTTTTCCCAAGATGGTGACACCTGGGCTGGTTGTGTTTTGAAAGTGGACTGAAATATAGATCTGAAGTGGCAACAAACACCAGAAATTTGGGATGCAAAGGTCATCAGAACCAGGTCAGAGTATGGGAATAGTCTACAGGTCAGGTCAAGGAGCAAGAGTGAAGCTGCCCAAAGAAGGGAAGGAAGGTGTGGTATTATGGGGATCTTAGTCTAATCAGGCTGCTATAGCAAAATATGAAAAACTGAGAAGCCAGTCTAACAGTTTTGAAAGCTAAGAAGTTCAGGGTCAAGGTGCCATCAGATTGCGCTAGGTGAGGGCCAGCTTCCTCACTGATGGTTATTTTCTCATTGTGTCTTTTCATGGAGGGTTAAGGGTTATTAGTGGTTTTAGGCTTGAAGAAGTAAGAGACTATGAGTAAGTAATATATGGGGAAATTAGTAATAGAGAAACATTAGTTTCCCTAGACTACAAGCTGTCTCCAGTAAGGAAAAATGTATATACTGTCCTTTTGTGGAAAAAGAATAGGGCAATAGAAACGACCCTTCCTCTATTTACTGTTCCTTAATTGCTTTTAGTGTAATAACTATGTTGAAGAGAAATATTTTGAGATGACACATTCTGGCTTTCTTCAATAGCAGTAGGAAATATGTCCTTGGTAGGGATCTCCAGGAGAAATTTCTCAGAAAATTTAATTTCTATTTCCTTTCTTTGATTTATGGGTGTGCTTATATATTATGATTGTCAAATGGACCTACTGAATGTGTAGTCAGTTTTATTGTGACCTATGGCTTCTGCTAACCAAACGTGATGAATATGGTATTTTATAGATTTTTGAAATCCTATCCTTTTCCCCTTTTGATATTTACCTTCAACTTTTTGACCATCCCTGTATTGAAGAAAGTATGCTGCTATTTTGTGCTCATTTTCTGAAGAGGTCATGTGCAGAGAAAAGGTTTGGTGAAAGCAAATAGTTTTCTACTCTCTTCTACCCCCTAATGATAAAAACAGAGTTGAAGATTTGAGGATGATAGAAAACAAAATTTTCTGGCAGAAAACAAGATTTTATTTATTTTAAATAGAGTTTATTGGTACATTTTAAGTATATATTATTTTCACATTCATACAGAATTCATTCAGAATTTATACCTGTCTGGATTCTGAAGTTTCCCCATTCCCCTGCCCTCCCTCCAGTCTCTCTACCTTCTTTTATACATAAGCTTTATTTTCCATTTTTTTGCTTTTCCTTTCAAATTTTTTCTTTCCTTTCTTTGCCTCCCCCTGCCCCTCCCCCAGGTCCCCTTCGCCTTTGAACATCTGTTTCCCAGTTAGTTTACAATACCTATTATAAATTTTGGATCTCATTTACATTTCAATTTCTCTCACTAGAAATATGGTATTTAAACAAGTGTGTCCTATTTATTTCACTTATGAGTATGGCCTCAATGTGCATTCATTTAGCTATAAATGTCTGTAATTTATCATTCTGTACAGCAGAGTAAAACTCCATTTCATAAAAAAAACACATCTTGGGCCGGAGATTTAGCTCAGTGGTTCTGGTGCCTTCCTCGCAAGTGCAAGGTCCTGAGTTCGATCCCGGTGACCACATACAATGCTGGGCGTGGTGACTCATGTCCACCAGCAATCAATACCACATACCACAGTGCTGGGTGTGGTGGCTCACGCCTGTAATCCCAGCACTTGGGAGGCAGAGGCAGGAGGATTGCTGAGTTCCAGGCTTGCCTGGGCTACATAGTGAGCTCAGGGCCAGCCTGAACTATAAACTAAGACCCTGTCTCAAAAAAAAAAAAAAAAAACCCATATCTTTACCCAGTCTCCAGTTGATGGGCATGTGGGCTTTTTCCAAGATTTAGTTTTTACAAACTGTGCTGCTACAAACATGGGTGTGCTTTTGTTGCTGTAGTATGATACTTTTAATTATTTTGTGAATATATCCAGCAAGAAAATAGCAGGGTCAAATGCGACTGCTAAGCCTAGTTTTGTTTTTTCTTCTTATCTAAAATCCCAGCAACAATGGAAAAGGGCTCCCTTCTCCCCACAACCCCAGTAGCATGGGATACTGCCAAAGTCCACTAAAATTCAAGCTGGTTCTTGGCTATAGGGCCAGAATTTAGACCCAAGATTCTCTTGCACAGTTCTACTGCAGGTTTGAACTGCCCTTTACCCAGCATGTCTAAGTTCCAGTAAGAGGTGCTGGTTCCAACTTACCAACTGGCTTCTCACTACAGTGTCTCTCTTAACTCTCCCCATGGTCTTCAACTTCCTGACTATTGGGCTTGAGATCGGGGGCCTTTCCTCAATTAGCATCTTCCCTATGTCTCTCGCCCAAGTCTCCCCTCTGTGATCCTGCCCACACAGCCTTGTCAGCTGCTAAATGGTGTGTACCTTTTCTGCCATCAGCCCAGGTCCTTTGTGCCCCAGCATGTAGTCACAGAGTAGAGTGGGTGTCTCCAGCCCTTAGTCAATGCCCTGGGTGGACCTGAGAGGAGTTTGGCTCAAGCTGTTCTCTGCTTCATACATTCCCTGGATCTGTTAACCTTTTGCCAGCAGTTCACTGTGGCTGTTCAACTCTTCTCTGATTTTTCTTAGAGTAGCAAAGTGGCCAAAAAAAGATGGGGGGGGCAACCCATGGGGCTGTAACTCTTGCCCACTGGTTGGTAGGACCTGGCACTTGTTCACTTTAAACCAGGTTTCTACTTTTCTACTTAAATTCCCCTGGTTTGTTGACCAGCTTCCAACAGCCCCAGTCCTTTGTGACTGTGTGCTTTTTCCCTTCTGTCTGTCTGGGTCACAGACTGGCCCTGGAGTTAGACCACACCACTGGGCTGTGAGAGTTCGTTTATACATCTGCCCCAAATGCCAACTGCATCCCAGCTGCCATTCACTTTGGGTGAAGCATTTCTTCTCTTTTTATTTAAATTCCCTCAGTCTGCTGATCAGTGGCCAACTATCCCAGTCCACCTTGTCAGGGCAGCTTTTCCTTCCTTCCTCTCTGGGCTCCTGGGAGGTCCTGGAGGTATGCAGCGCCTTCGAGCTACTACGGAGGACTGCATTGGTTCCTCTGCCCAGAATGACAATGGTGACCTGGTTGCTAATGGCAGGAGCTTCACTTACCAATATTTTTCCCTCCAGAGTGGACTTTTATGAGGATATTGTCTAGTGATTTCACCACTGCCTTCAGCTATATAGGTCCCTCCTGTTTTAGGTCCAGGACTCCTTTTCTCAGTGAGAAGCTGAGTTTTCTTCGTAGATCCCAGATTCCGCCAGGGCAGGTATAGTCAATTTGCTCAGTTAAGTGACTTTGTTCTGTGAAATTGATTGAGTTCTTCTGTAAAAAACGAATTTTATTTTCTTCCTCTTGTTCATCCATTCCCCAAGCTCTCACGTGCCCTTTGCACAATTTGGGGGCTTCAATTTGGTGATTTTCAGCTGTCACTCTATCCAGGAAGAGCTGTTCCAGTAGTACTCACTGTTCTATCATTGTCCTCTCCAGGTCAGAAAAACAATTTAAATCAACCTTTGAATCTGTGATTAAAGGAATCTCTGACTGTCTCCAGGAAGAGCAGTGGGGAAATGGCAAGGCTCTTCTGTGTTTTTCTGGGAGGGCTAGTGTGATCCTGACTTAGGTATAAGCAACCCATCTGTAATCCTTATAAGTCTATAACCTAATGATAATTTAATCACTGAAAGTATACATACATATGATCATTAAGAGCTCTTGGCATAAAGTGTTATAATTTTGAAGAATGTCTAGGGACATGGTAGCTTAAAAAAACCACACAGGTGTCCTATAGTCTAGCATAGTCTCAAGAGAAGACTCAATCTTCAGGAGTCTCAGAGAAGTAGCAGAAAGTGTGGTGAACCAGAAGAGGCCATACAGACCAGGGCGAGGCTTATCTTTGTATATCCTGTATAGACCAATAATAGACAGAGATAACAGCTTTGTCAGTGTATGCAACTATACTCAAAGGACCCATAGAACCAGGCAATCTTCTTTTGATGTTTAGATACTACACTTGACTCCAAAACTTACATATAGTACCATCCACAGGGAAAGTGACAAGGAAGCCCAAGATAACAGATTAAGAAAAGTAATTATAATTTTGAAGTTTATATCCAGATTTGTTCCCAAATCATTTATTGAATAGTTTACCCTTTTGAACTGATTCAGAATGATATTTATGATATGCTAAATATTTCATATGTTTAGTCTATATTTGGAATTTTTGTCTGTCACAATTATCTATTCTTGAGCAAATATTGAATTTTTCTAAAAATTTTAGCTTTAGAATGTATTTTATTTCAGTAGTCTGTATCTTCTTTGTTACTTTTCTTTTTTGTATTTTTCTGTTCATTTTGATTTTCATATTTTTGTAAAGATCTTAATATTAGATCCCTTATAATTGTTCTTAGTATTTTACTGGGAGCTACTTAAAATTATGTTTTACTAATGGGAATTTTCACTTTTATTATGTTGATTCTTCCTGTTCAGGAATATAGTCTACCTATCCACTTTTTAATTCTTAGTTTTGTACACCTTACTAATGTTTAAAAGTTTCTTTATATAAATTTTAAGTTGTCTTCTTAAGTTTACCACGATGTGTTTAAGTCAAAGACCCAGCAAGCGAGGGATACTGATATTCAATGGGAAAATTGGGGAGAATTTGGTGAACTATTTTCAAATTTGTGGGAAAAAAATAGTAAAGTTTAAGAAGGCGAGCAAAATATCTTGGAAGTAGCAAAGAGTAGCAAGAGTTTGGCTGTAATTTCTACCAGAAACTAGGAGTACCTATAGGAGTTGTGACCCCCTGTAACCGACACAGACACCCAGAGAGAGAAGGTTCTCTGTTCTTTATCTTTCCTTGCCATCTGATTACCTACCAGTGTCTTCCATTAGCCAAATCCAGAGAGCAAAGGAGAATTTTGAGACAGTGCAGTATCTTGGCCTTTTGAGGCACAGATTGAAGAAGACAAGGGTAAGGGATGGGCTTGGAGAAGAAAATGAGAGCTATTTACTACACTAGGCCTTTTATTTTTTAATAATATAAATGGTATATTTCATTATTTTCTCTGGGATCTGTGTGTGTGTGTGTGTGTGTGTTTATGCATGTCTGTATGTCTGTATGTGTATGTGTGTGAAATGGCTCATATAATGTAGAGTTTGGAGTCCAAAATCTATAATTGAGGCTGACAGGCTGGAGTCCAAAGAAAACCAATGGTACAGATTAAGTCTGGAGGCATTTTGCTGAAGAATTCACTCTGGCTTGTGAACAGCAATTTGTCTCACTCAAACGTCACCCATTTAAATGCTGATTTTATCCTAAATCAGATTCAAGTTGATATATAAAATCAACTATCATGGGTATGTTGGGCTGATGTGAGGTATGCCACTTACAGGTTTAATGTTTAAATCTCTCAAGCTTAATTCTGCATTCTTTTGTTCTTTGCTCCATGGCAAACAGGAGCCATAAGATCTGTAAAACTGAGGGGATGAAAGAGCCTCTGAATAGTAGGAAGCTGGGTAACTGAGTGATGAGGTGGAACAAAGCTTTCACCCAGCTTCCACTTAAGTCTCATTTAACTGAGATAGATAAGAAATAAGTATATGTTCTGTTATGCTTCAGATGCAGTGGGTTATTACAGTCAGTGTGTCCTGACTGATACAATCATTATGGCAGCACTGAAGGGTCTGTGCTGACGTGGGTAAAGGCTGGAGTCCAGGAAACCAGGTAGGACTTTGTGGTGCAAGTCTAGGCAAGAGGTAAGGAGGATCTGGAGTAAGTTGGAGCTGTAGGTAAGCAAGAAATGTTTTTAGTAACCATGTTGTGACAAAGGGAAACTTATGAAATGTGAGACTATTTATGATTTCTTAGTCATGTCTTATTTAAAAAAGTCTTGCCGGGCATGGTGTTGCATGCCATTAATCACAGCACTCGGGAGACTGAGGCAGGTGGATTGTCATAGTGAGACCCTGTCTCAAAAACCAATCAATCAATAAATCAATCAGTTATATCTTTTTGGAGTTATACTGTTTTAAAAGGAGTTACATTCTAAAGTAAGGTGGAAGAAAGGAAAAATAATATTAGGAAGTACAAGAAGTAAATTCAAGATGACAACCATGTGGGCCACTGCTACATGGGTCTAACAGCAAGCCACAGTTCTGAGCACACCTCAGAATAATCCACCAAACAGAAGATTTGGGAGGAAGTTACAGTACATTTGTCATCTTATTCATGTTTCCTATCTCCAACGTCAGGAATAGCAGGTAATATGGACTCTCAATTATTTTCAGTTTACAATTGCTGAACTTTTAAACTGTATAGGCAGAGTTCCTAATAGATGGTAGTGTCTGCCTGTAACCCCACAACTCTGGAAGGCTGAGGCAGGAGAATTGTAAATTCAGCCTATCCCAAGTAATTCAGTTACTTAATGAGACCCTGACTCAAAATGAAAAATATGGAAAAAGCTAGGGGATTAGCTGTGGAATGTAGTCTGGAGACCCTCATTTCAAATCTTAGTCACACACACACACACACACACACACACACACACAAGTGCAAAAGGAAAAAGATATGATTGCCAGAGAGAGAAAGAAGAACAGAAAAACACCTGAGTTAATTTCATGATAGTCAACTTTCACACTGAGTCTGGTCCTACACTTAGGGTCATCAGAGAGTAGATAGAAGAGAATTCATTTGGTTTCTCAACTGACTTGTAGCTTTATTCAGAAATGGTACATGTAGGACTCTGAATAAATGTTTAGTAAAAAAATAGGGATCTACTCCTTATATGATTTGCTTCTTTATTCTCAGAACTGAGAAATTTAAATTATACAAATATTCCTATTTTACCACCCACAAGTTTTGAATCCACTTGCAAATAAAGAAGTACCTTTGTTAATAATAGATTTAAAAGGATGGAGATTTAACTCAGTGGTTCTGGCATCTGCCTAGCAAGTGCAAGGTCCCTGGTTCTATCCCCGGTAACCACATACAACAATACTAGACATGGTGACTCATGCCTGTAATCCAAGCACTCGAGAGGCAGAGGCAGGAGGATTACTGAGTTTGAGGCTTGCCTGGGCTACATAGTGAGCTCAGGGCCAGCCTGAACTACAAAGAGAGACCCTGTCTCAAAAAAAACAAAAACAAAAAACAAAAAAAACCCCCACTAGCTTATTCTGGTTAATTATAAGTTTAGTAATATAATGATTATTATATTATTATATTATTGAACTTTTTGGAAGATAATTTGTATTGTAATGAAATTAAAATTTATGCTTTGATTGATATAGTCAATAATTTAATCATTCCAGGAATCCTAATATGTCAAGAACAAAAAGTGCCTCCTTAGTAGATGTGGTGTTTTGTGACTTTCCTCCAGAGGGCAGCAAAACTGCACAACTCAGTTCTCAAAATTCAGGATGAAAAAACTAAAAAGTTTGTTCACAGACATTCATATTAGACCAACAAGTTAAAAAGTACTTGTTGATGCTTGTACTGGCACTTATGTAAATTTAGCCACAAGCTTAGACAAAAGGAAAAACATTTTTGTTTTCATTTTAAGTTAGAAAAACTACGTTTGCTTAGGGCCTTGAAATGCATTGTTTTTTTTTTTTTTTTTTTTTTTTTTTTGCTTTTTGGAGACAGGATCTCGCTTTGTAGTTCAGGCTGGCCCTGAGCTCACTATGGTGCCCAGGCAAGCCGCCGCGAACTCAGCAATCCTCCTGTCTCTGCTTCCCGAGTGCTGGGATTATAGGCGTGAGCCACCACGCCTAGCATTATATGTGGTTACCAGGGATCGAACTCAGGTCCTTGCGCTTGCAAGGCAGGCGCTGGAACCACTGAGCTAACCCTCCGGCCCGAAATGCATTGTTTTTAAAGCCAGATGTTTGAGTTAACCACTGTAGACAGCAAGGAAGTAAAAGGCTTTTTTCCCCCTGAATTACTAGATTTGCAATTTGAAAATGATAGTGATCACACTTCAGTTTATTAGGACTGTCCTGGAAATGCTTGTTCATCTATGAATGTAAAAGGACTATAAATGTAATAGGATATAATTTTATATGTTACATACAGTGATATATAGTTATCTATTATCTTTCTATCAATCATTTATCTGCCTTATAAATCAAGTTTCTGGCTAGTCCTGTATTGAAATTTACTATATAGTTTAAGAAATATAAACTACATGCCTATTTTAATGGTTTTATAATCTCTCTGGACACCCAAAACTAGCACACAAGAAAACATCAGTAACCATGAAGGCAGAGATCATGAAAGCAAATGAGTGAGTGGCATGCCTTCATGTTTTGAAGAAGATAAGGTCAATAAGAGTAGAGACATGGGGGAATACTAATCAGAAGGGAGATTTTGAGCTGCCTCATAAATGACAGAGTTTAGAGACATAGAGAAAAAGATGTCTTAGGAAGAACAGCTCATATAAAGACACAAAAGTGAGGAGCGTGGCACATTTCAGGAAACAAACCAAAACATAACTGCAAATTGAGTAATAAAAAATAGTCACACCACCAGAAATATAAACTCTTTTCATGTCCATTGCTATGGAAACTACCAAGAGTTTATAGATTAACAAGAAGAGAAGGACTGTCTGAAATGGACAAAGACCAGTGGTACCTTGAGCCAAATTTGAACTTGAATTATGAATACTATCATAGTTGACAAGTTTAGTTACATTTTTGAGCCTATCAAATCATGTATTTAAAGAAAGTGGGTTTAGAAATAATGAATCTGTGTCACAATTTCCATCCTTTGATGGTATCAATGAAAGATTCCAATGTGAGTCTCATGCATATATCACAGTCACTAAAAGTCCCCTTAAAAGAAAGGATAGGATGTATCACTAGTCATCACAGGGACAAAAATATCAGACACGTGCAATTTAAAGAAAGAGAAATTTGTTTTTAGCTCATGGTTCTCAGAGGACTCAGTCTGTGTTGTGTTCTAAGGTGGAAAGGGCACAATAGAAGGGAAAAGCTGAAGAAAATCAAGAGCCATGGTAGCCAGGAGTTAGGAAGAGAAGGGAGGAGCCAGGAAAGGAGACATTTCCTTTAAGAGCATGCTTTCTGTGACTTACTTCCTTCACAAAGCTCCTGCCTCCTTAAAAGCACATTGCCTATGAATTCACCAGTGATGAATATAGTGTCCCCACAATCCAATCACCCTCCTAAAGTTGTACCTCTGAACACATGACACTTTGGGGAGGGATATTTTATTTTTTAAGGAATTTTATTTTATTTTGCCCCATTTCCTCCTCGATCCCTCTCACCTATGTACAAAAACTTTGTTTTCATTTTTACTTCTGTTTTCACTTTTCTTCTGTTCCCTTCCTTCCTTTCTCCCTTGTTGCCCTTCCCATTGAAACATTTTCTTCCCATTTGAGGGGGTATTTTAGGTCTATATTATAACACACTTGTTTCCCAAAAAACTTCTTATAGTTTATATCTAGATACCCACCAAAACTTCATACACTCAGAGCTTTTGGGAGTGGATGTATCATGGCCACATAATACTGGATTAATCTACTGATTGGTTTGGTATACTGTTGACTGTGGGTGATGGATTTACTGAAGGAATTTATTGAAGGATTTACCCTGGGCATGGATGACACCAGCTAATAGGTTTATAATCTGGATGGAATAAAAAGGAAAAAGAGGAAGTCCTGCTGTTTCCCTCCTGGCAATCCATGAACTATTTCTCTTCTGTGATGCTCCTCTGCCACACCACCCTGCCTTAAGCCGGTGAAGTATGGACTGAAACCTCTACAGATTGTGAACTACCTATCATTATTTAACTTGTGGATATTGGGTATTTTATCTCAGCAACAAGAAAGCAACTAAAACAAAGCTTGTTTTCGTATTGTTATGCAGATTGAATTTGATCAATCTCTAAGGGTCACCAGAATCTGAAAAGTTCCACCACTGCTTTAAAGCCCAAGTCTAAAATTTCCTCTGAGACTCAGGGTAAACTGTTGACTGTGAGCCTGGCTACAAATAAAACAAGAAATACTTCCAACACACCATGCCACAGAGTAATCATTCCCATCCCAAAGAGGAGGAGTAGGGGGATCGGAGGGAACTGGATCAAAGTAAGACTTAAACCCAGAAAGATGGACATTAAATTCTGTTGGTTTGTGTCCAGTACCTGGCATAGGTAGTCGTGAGATGTGAACTCCAGAGAGGGAGCCCCTGCTCTTTTTCCCTGGTCTGTTGAAGCCTACATGGCTTCTCTCTTAGGCTGGCTGCACATTTCTATCTATAGTTTTTCTCAGCAGATGTTTCATGTTCATGGCATCTCCAGTTTAGCTAGAGTTTCCACTGTAACTTCAGCTTCACTTTCACAGATGAAAGCATTGTCCTCTAAGGTCACACTCTTGGCCTCTTAGGGATTCTTTGAAATCTGGATGGAAGTTTCTATCCCAATAACTCTTATATTTTTCATGTCTGAAAAACCAGCACCACTTGTGTGATGCCAAGCTGTGCTGCTAGGTTGAGTAGCACCTTTCATTCATGGGACCATGGCTACAGGGGCTATGAATGCTTGGATGGCTGAACTAAAGTCTTCTCTTCTCAAAGTGAAGTTTTTCAAAGCAGTTTGCTCCTCTTACACTCTTGAGCTGAAAATGAATGAGATTTGGCCAGTTTTTGAGATGATGTTAAACCATCTTTCCTATTGTCCTGATGCATTTGCTTTCTTTTTGATATTAATCTTTCTAGCAACGAGGCTCTTCTCACTTTCTTGAATGCCAACATTACAGGCCTTTTTTTTTTTTATGGCTAGGCCTCATGATTTTCAAATCATTCAGCTCAGCTTTTACTCCTGCTTCTCACTGTTGTTCTAAAAACAGCCAACAGTACCTGTACCACACAGGTCAGTTAGTCTAATACCCTGATTATCAGTCTCCTGCTACTTTTTCCTAGAATGTAATAATATGACCTGTATTCCAATTTCTGGTGGAGTCCTTCGTACCAATGGAAACCTTCTGAGCTTGGTCCTTATTGTCTGCATTCTTATCAACATTTTCATCTTCTGGACTCTGACCAGAATCATATAACAGACTCTGCTTATAGCATTTGAGGGCTTCTCTAGTCCACATCTCCAAAGCTTTATAAATTTCTCCTATAGCTCAGTTCCAAAGGCCTCTAAATTACATAATGCCAATTTTCTGTATTAATCACTTTCCCATTACTGAGATAAAATATGCAATACTTTCAACTTAAACAAGGCAGTTTGATTTTTGTCTGATGATTTTCAGAGGATTCAGTCTGTGGCAGGTTGACTACAAGGTAAAAAGAGCATGAAGCCAAGCATGATACAGGAAAGCTGCTGAATGTATGACAGGAAGCAAAGATAGAAGAGAGGAGCTGGTATGGAGATACACCATCCACGGAAACATCTCTAGTGACCCATTTTCTCCAACCAGGCTCTACTTCCTACCAGCACGGTTAGTCATGAACTCATCAATGAATTAATCCGTTGATGAGTATAGTGGCCCCACCACATTCCAATGACTTTTCCCAACCCACCTCTGAATACATGAGACATATGGAGGCATCTTATGTCTAAACCATGGCAGTGGTACATTTTTGTTTTTCACTGAGGAGACACGTTAACATTAAAAACTGGTACTAATGGTTTGTTGGAGGGCAATATTCTCTTTAATAGAAAACCAATACCTGCAGCCAAGAACATTTTACTTGTTCCAAATCATTCACTGTAGAAGCAATGTTTTTTTTTCTTTCATTTTCTAAATTGAACATATATTGAAAAAACAGAGTTTATTTTATACTCAAACTAATATCTTTGTCAGGCTGCTATTGTGTACATGTACTTTCATGATATTAATAGTGTCACTATAAACCTATCTATTCTAAACAAGATTTTACTTAAAATTGTAAATTGACCATTTTAGTAATACATTTGAATTTTTACATAAAATGTAAATAAAAAGCAAAATAAAATAGAACATATGAATGAAAACATAGCACAAACTGTGGAAAATAGAAAAAAGTAGCTTCTTGAAGGACCACAATTAAGGGTTCTTCATCAAACACTTAACTTTTTATAGTATCTCAAAAGTGGCACTTATGTTTTTTCTAGTGGCAAAGCAATAGTTTCATGATTTTGGTACCTAATATATGAATTCAATTTTTTTCATTTTGGGGATTGAACCCAGAGATTCATATACTAGACAAATAGTCTGCCATTGGACTAAGCCAACAGAATGAAGAATCACAATTTTTACCATTGGTCATTTAAATTATTTATTTATATTTTACTATTTCAGAATGCATTATCTGTCATAAGGAAATTTATAATTTTTATCAGGCAGGTATGGTATTATAATCCTCTAACTACAGTGAGCCTGTGAACAATATAGAGAAAATACAGAGCTGTGAAAAGACTTAGGGTCCTAAATATGTACTATCTAATTTTAAATCGATAGGCCTCCCACTTGTCAATGAGGGGACCATTAGAAATACAATAGTTATTGTGAAATAGGAATAAAATCTTCAAAGGGAAAGGGAGAAAGCAAAGAAGGGAGATAAAATATTTGAAGGCAAAAGAAAAAAATGGGGCAAATGGAAGGGCTGAAGGGAGGGAAGAAAAATGGGAAAAAATAAGAAGCAAAATATATCATGCACAGGTACAAATCTTCAATGATGGATGTGATCATAATGCATACATTAAATACACCAATAAATTCAATTTTATAAAAGCAAGTTACTTAATCTTTTACTGGTGTATTATTTATCAAATAAAGTTGTTCATGATAATATGTTGATATTGTACTATGTATGTGAGAAGGTATGTATGGAAAATTCATACTCATAAATGAAATAAATAGGTCACAGATGTGTAAATATAATATATAGTCTCTGATATGAGAAACTGAAGTTATAAATATGTTCTAGAATGCATGCTTGATATTGTGAAATAGTAAATATTCAAAGGTAATGGGGCTTAGGGGTAAATAATGAGGAAAGAAAAAGTTGATTGTAAAAAAGGGAAACAATGCTTGTGTATATAGAGGCAGCGGGGAGGTAGGGTGGGTAGGGGAAGGGGAAAATGAGAATTAAGTTGTGTCATATACTGGTACAAATTCTCAATGTGGAATGTAATTGTGATGTGTATATATAATGTACCAATAAAATGTACCAATTAAAAAAAATTCTTTTTTTTTTTTTTTTT